>CABHPR010119633.1:0-30600 GCA_902168415.1 Peromyscus melanophrys
CGCTCAGGGCATGGTAACTGCAAATTCAGCCTGTCATTTTATTACACATTTTTAAAACAGCCGGCCTACCGAAACAGAAAACTCTGCGCACACAGGCTGGGCTCGAATGCTTTCCTCGCTAACTTGATACCGTCTGACTCGAAACAGAACAGAGATGCTCCACTTTCACACAGCTTTCCTCTCAGGTCTCAGATCTTTAAACTCATAAAATGAACTCATAAAAGAGCAGAGTTTTTCAGCTCCGTTATTTGACAGTTGTGATATTTGTGCTTGACTCTAATATTTCATAGCATTTAGCTTTTCTCAAAGCCAGTGCTAAGTAACTTTGGATTGTACGTAAAGTTTTTGTTCCATAAATCACAGAGCAGAATATACATTAGAATTTAAAAATATAGCTCATAATTTTTGATGAGTAAGAGGATGACTCTTAGAGTCACGTGGTTTTGAGAACACTTGTCAGTATGTTCCTGTTCCCAGGACATTACAATGTGCACAGCTATATTATAAATTTCAAAGCTTCCTTTGAAAAGGCCTTTTGTCTGGGGCACACGGAATGTTGGCGAAGTCCCTCTGAGGTTAAAATTCCATCCATTAGCTGTAATGTAGTCACACTTCCCAAAGGTCACAGAGGGTTAATAATGAAAGAAAGAGAACCCAGATTTTAAGCCTATCAAGATGACACCTGAAGCCACTCAATACTGGGGCAGGATACTCTAGATTGCTTTTTTTGAAAAACTTTGAAATGACAGTTCCTTTCTCAACACCACAGCATGCCTGGCTACCAGAGCTTGTAGCAATGTTCTCATTTTTATAATGTTTTTAATATAGTTGTTGTAACCAGCATGGTCAGCCTGTGCCCAGGATGTGATGTGTTCATAATAAAGCACATTCCCTATATTCAGAGCATGTGTGTTCTTGAGTAAACTATTATGACCGGAAGGAAGAGGTAGGCACAAGACATCATGCACAACCCGGAACCACATTGCCATTTACCAATATTAGAAATCTCCCAGAAGCAAACACCTCAAAGTGTTATTCGCATAAACCAAACATTCACTCCCCTCCACCTTTTCAGAATAGCAACCGAAAAGGAGAGAATGGTTTAGATCCATTCTTGAAAGTCAGTCAACAACATGACTTACGTATATCCAGGTATTTATCAACTGGATTAGGAATGAAATACATCTCCAGCCTTCAATGCCATCCTCCCCTTGCATTTATTTGGGTCCCAAAGCTAAACTTTTATTCTCCAACGTTCTCTCCCCTAACTGCAAAGTTTCAGAGTCCCCCTTAGGATTGTCATAACACAGACGCTGCATTCAAATGCCTTCGGGTTTATTTGGAGAGAAGTGTGACTTAAGGGGTCTTCTCATACTTGGCCTTCGCCAGCTTTGCCCCGTCTGCCCACCACCCATCATCTTCTTACATCTTATTAGGTCCTTTAAAGTTGGAATCTTTCCGGAACATACTCCAAATTCCATCACAGCCAAAACATACCTCAAGTCCAGATCCCAGCAACACAGAACAGACGTCTTACATGTCCTGAGCTCGTGGCTGGTAGTAACAGGCCCATTTCTGTCCTCCCCAGTCACATACATATACTTTTCAGGACACAATCATTTAGAGCAAAGCAACATTTCCATAAGGGAAAAATAAAACAAAACCCACCGCTAATTTAGAAGTACTTAAATGCTTACTTCTTCTGGGAAGCCCTCTGGGTCTTCCACTGCCATTCTCTGAGGCCAAATACGAAACCCGATAACTCAATTAGTTAACACCGTCGTTGTCGGGCAGAACATCCCATCTAAAAATATCTGCCTCGGGAAATGTAAAGATGTCTCCCAACCTCCTAGTAAGGAAACGGGAGCTGGTGAGAAGCGGCTACTTAAATGGAGGGGCGGGGTGGGACAAGAGCGGGGAGCCTTGCAAGCGGAGTAGTATCTCCCAGAATTCACTGAGGACTTACCCTATCTGTGGCCTCCAGCCAAGCCCTGAGTACTTGGTCCTGATATGTGAAATTCTGAAAATAGCAGAGTAATCAGCTGGGGACTGTGCCCTGGCCGCCTGGAGTCACTCAGGGAGCCAGCTTCTGTGGCCTGTTTATCTCCAGCTCTCTCTCTGCACTTAGCCTGTTCCGATGTCCCTTCCAGAGACAATGTCACCAAGTTCTGTGGCTCCGGAATCCAGTTAGCCTGCATTGTATTATCAGCCTGTTTGAATGTCTGTTTTCTTCCCCTATACTAGCTGTACTGATGAAGGGTTGTATGTGTCTATGTGTACCAAAGGCTAAGAATATTGACTCAATGTTTTGATCATTTTTTTTTGGGGGGGGGGGAAACTTTGTCAATTACTGAATTCAGCTTTTTAGGTTTGGGGACACAATATGTGAGCAATGTTTTACTATTCAGGCACTTTGGTTCAAGAGGGCTCAAAAGTCTATTGTGATAGAGAGTGGCATTCACGTTTTATTTAGTTATAATTGGTTCCCTCCTGCCATCTTTGAGGCATGAAGAAAAGAAGGGAAAGAAGGAAGGAAGGAAGGAAGGAAAGGAAGGAAGGAAGGAAGGAAAGGAAGGAAGGAAAGGAAGGAAGGAAGGAAGGAAAGGAAGAAAGAAAGAAAGGAAAAAAATTCAGTTCGGTCAACACCATTCGGTGGAGAGACTTCTCTCTTCTGCCAAATTAGTTGCCCAAAGATAAGAAGTTTTGTTTGGGGCCTTCTGTTTTGCTGTTTGCTGGTGAGCTCCCATTCTGGGAATGCTCAGTGTAAGTCTACCCATGAGAAACATTTTTACAAAGACCCTACTAAGTGCTGTCTAGATACTATTCTAGGTGGGTTAGAAGGAGATTGGAACAAAATAAAATGCACCTTGATGAAGCTTTCATATTCGTTGAACATCGGGCAGGATAATAATCACGGACTTACAGTTAATCAATGACTGTTCAATGCGATATGTGCTATGCCAAAAAAGGTGTCAGAGAAGGGGTCCACAAGTGTGTGTTTAGAGGGAGGGTTAACAGGTCTGAAGATTAATAGTGTTAAGTAATAGTACGTCTAATAATCGCATCAATATCCATTAATATTAATTTTAATTATTAATGAACAATTTAGACAAAATGGGATTTTATATTAAAAATATTACATTGAATGAACCATATGAAGCTGACATTTCCCCTTTTGTTTTTTCAAGACAAGGTCTTGCTGCATAGCCCAGTCTGGCCTAAACCTTACTCCTCTCCTCCTGCTTTAGCTTCTCCAGGTAGGCGGGACTATAGGTAAACTCCACTATGCCCAGCGTGTTTCACATTTTTATAGGCTCCAACCAGGGCCTATATTCTAGCAGCTTCATACAGTCCAACATGACAAAGCCATAGCTATTAATTACCAAGACTCATCAAGCACGCAGAGTACTATATTAATTTCTTCCTAGCCGTTAAAAAATTCTTTCCTTGTTTACCAGTGTGAGGAGGAGGGGCACACATGGCAAGGTGCACATGTGGAGGCCAGAGGATGGCTGGCAGGAGCCAGTTCTCACCTTCCACCATGTAGGTCTCAGAGGTCAAAGCTAGTTCATCTGTCTGGGCTCAAGATTCTTTTTTTTTTTTTTTTTTTTTTTTTTGTTGTTGTTGTTGTTTTTCGAGGCAGGGTTTCTCTGTGTAGCTTTGCGCCTTTCCTGGAACTCACTCTGTAGCCCAGGCTGGCCTCGAACTCACAGAGATCCGCCTGCCTCTGCCTCATGAGTGCTGGGATTAAAGGCGTGCGCCCCACTGCCCGGCGCTCAAGATTCTTTACTCCGTGACCCTCACTAGTCCTCTATTAATTTCTTTACATGCTCTGCGTTAGCTTTCAAAGAAACTCTATGAAGAACTTCTTTCCATATTTGCAGGTAAAACCAGAGATGAGAGAAGTTAAATGAGGCTCGAAGGTCAACAGCTAGGAGTAAGGACCTGAATCTTGTTTTACGTGATTCTAAAGGTGTAGTAATAGCACATACTTCTTAATTTTTTCTTTTCTTTTCTTTCTTTCTTTCTTTTTTTGGAAAAGGAAGCATCAAGAGACTCGAGTGACATGAGCAAAGCTGAAGCCGTCACAGTACTTGACCTCAGAGGTTGTTACAAAGCCACAATCATCAAAACAATATGACACTCGAATAAAAATAGTCTTGTAGACAAAACAGCAAAACAGAAGGCCCCAAACAAAACTTCTTATCTGCAGGCCACTAATTTGGCAGAAGAGAGAAGTCTCTCCACCGAATGGTGTTGACCGAACTGAATGTCCACAGGAGGCTGGCCTTGGGTATCCATACCTGAAAACTACTTCAAAATGGATCCAAGTCTATAAAACGGAAGGAAGACAGCAGAGGACAAGCACATTGAATATTAATATCAGTATATATAGCTAGGCCAACCCTAGTTCAGGACACACATGCAAAAATGAATAGATCAAAGAGACCACCCCCAACTTAACAGCTTCTACACAGTAAGAGAAACAATCGTTGTAATACCCTTGCAGTCAATGGGGCACAAAAAAGTATTTTCAAGTTCTACAGCTGTTAAGGAACAAACATCCAAAGCACTTAAATGCATTTCATTGAACATAGTAGAAAACCTCAAAAATGGGCAAAGGCTCTGAACAGGAATATCTCAAAAGAAGATATGCGAACGGTCAACAACATCGCTAAAAGGTACCGGGCATCACTAATCATCTAGAGGATGGAAATAAAGGCATGAGCTCCCTCACATCTGTTAGAGTGGCCTTGACCCAAAGGACAAAAGGTGACAGTGTTGGTGAAGACACAGAGAAGAGAGAACCTTGGTCCAACATTGGCAGAAACGTAGTCACTTATGAGTGAGCATGTGGAAGTTCCCCAGATAATGAAAAACAGGACCACTTGATTATCCAGCCATAGAAATGAAATTCATATCTGGTTGATGTGTGTACATTCCTGCTCACTATAGCACTTTTCATAATAGCCAAGTTATGGAGACAACTGGAGGTTTCGTGGGCAGATGAATGGATAAGTAGAATGTGGTATACAGACTCGTCAGCCACGAGAGGGAACAGCACTCTCCCATTTTGACAACACGTGAAATCAAAAGGCAAGCCCTGCATCAGTCGTTCCTAGGTAAAACTTACAATGTTGAACTCACTGAAATTGACGTGCAGTGTTCAGGGGCTGAAGGGGCTTCAGAGAGAGGTGCTCAAGGGGTACAAAGCTCCAATTATACAAAATGGGTTCTGGGCACCTGGTAGTCAACACACACGCACACACGCACACACAGCTTACTGCATAGTTGAACTGTGCAAGAGGGTCGATGTGAAGGGTTCTTATTGTGCACACACGGAGAAAAGAAAAATGACTACTATGAAAAGTGGTAGATATGTTAATTAGCTAGGCTGAGAAGATCATTCTCTTTTTTTTTTTTTTTTTTTTGGTTTTTCGAGACAGGGTTTCTCTGTGTAGCTTTGCGCCTTTCCTGGAGCTCACTTGGTAGCCCAGGCTGGCCTCGAACTCACAGAGATCCGCCTGACTCTGCCTCCCGAGTGCTGGGATTAAAGGCGTGCGCCACCAACGCCCGGCAGATCATTCTCTTAATGCATACACACATTAAAGCATTAAATATCTACATTGTAAATAGACACAAATTTATTTGTCCAATTATACCTCAGTACAGACAGAGAATATTTTAATTAGCTGCCACCATGTGAAAATTGGGAGATTTTTATTTAATCTAGAGTTCAAGTTCTAGATTGCTTGTACATTGCTTCTTTCCCTGTGTGTTTCCCTGCCCCATTCATTAATTTATAAACCACTACACTAAAGTGACCATACCACATGCTAGGAACAGGGAGAATACACCATCCTGTTTATTCTGGGTCTGCTTAAGAATTGGCACCCAAGCCAGCAGCCTCTTTGGCAGTGGTTCTCACCCTGGGTCGCGACCCCTTTGGGTCGCCTAAGGACCATGAGAAAACACAGATATTTATATTACAATTCATACAAGTGGCAAAATTACAGTTATGAAGTAGCAGCGAAAATAATTTTGTGGTTGGGGGCGGCCACAGCATGAGGAACTGTATTAAAGGGTCCCAACATTAGGAAGGTTGAGAATCACTACTCTGGGATACAGGAGAACTGACCTGCCAGCAGCTGGGATGAAGCTGGTAGGGAAGGGAGCTGAAAGGGCTGACAGTGTCCTCTGTGGATGTTCAGGAAAGTTGAGTCAGGCCCCAAACTCCTCTCCATCCCCAGACTGGGCTCCTTCAATTGAGGATGGACTGTTTTGTTTTCATCAAATCCCAGGACACGGCCCCAAGTCCTGGGTTTGCCTGCTGCTGCACTTTGTACTAATTACATCTTTGCTGCATGTTTCTGTCTTCTTCCCAGCTGTCCTTCACCTTTGTTCTAACTACCTACTTTAAATGTGGAGTCTAGGGGGTGACCGTGCTCGGAATCCAGGCCTGGGGATTCCATCCTGTGGATCTTATAAACAGTCTTTAGTGCCTGCAGTGGATATCTCGGAGTGAGAGGCAGGACACCCATGCTCTATCCACAGAACGTTTCCTAGGGGGGAGCTCCCTCTGGAGGCCAGTGGAATGCTCTGTAGCATCATCAAGCCTCTTAGCAGGTCATTGTTCTGCATTTCTCAGAACTCGCCTACCTATGTCTTCATCTTCCATCTTCAGTGGAAAAAATGAGACAGGTTTTCATCTCCTAAACACTCAACATGGTTGTCCTCCTCCCTAACCTCCCACCCTCTCCTCCAGGCTTCTCTTCTCCAGGATAAATAACTCCAACTGATTCAACCTTTCTCTGGAGCTCTGCAGAGAGAAGTACTCTGTAATTATACTAAATAAGAGAAATAATAATTCCTATAATTGTGCCTTTAAACCCACACCCCTGACCGGGACATTTTGTTTCCCAAACCCTGGTGGCTCATCGCGCAGATCTTGCAGCTGGAGAGCAAGAGCATGGGCAGAGAGGCTAACGTCTTTTAATGGTCGAGGTTTAGGCAGACATTGGGGTTCTAGTAGAACACTGAGCACTCCACCACTGGTATAATAGTGACTTTTCTACCTCAATTTATGAGAATAAGTATTTCCCACCTGAGAAGGAAGTCCAAGACATAAAGTCATGCAGAAGAGAAATGCAAGTTCATCTTCCCACAATGCAATCTCTGATCGTGCCATCGAACCCCATTGTTTTAATGATAAAGAAATGGAAGCCCTGGAACATTTTCACGATCATGAACTAGTATTACTCGTGTACCTAGAATGCAAAACGAGGTTCCTTATGTGAGCACAAAGAAACAAAGTCATTACAAAGAGACCGAATCTTCAAAATGAGATCCCTGTGGGATACTCAAAGTCCACCCAGGCTGTTCAATGATGGGACATAATACACATAAAGAACGATGACTCCATGGAAACTGTTTGGTGTCCTGAGTCACTCTAGCTTGAAAAGGGCAGGGACCTCATCTGATCAAGCAGAGGATGAGGTGTAGGTGGTGCTGAGGGCTGGTGCTGGGGACATAAAAAACTGTCTCCTCTTCATAGCACCTGCTGGTCCAGAGCATGCTCTTCCACTCTTGTGTGTGTGAGCTGACAGGTTTTGAGCATGCATACACTGCCCTTGAATTCTTACCATTGACCTTTAACCAAAAGCATCCTTTGCTGTACACTCATAAATGTTTCAGGAAGAGAGGAGTTGGTGGCAGAAGACCACAAGAGAGCTCATATACCAAATAGTTCCCTGGGTGTTGTCCAATGGCAGACATCACTTTAGGGGAGGGGAAGAGTGTTCTTCTCTATGTTCCTCCTGGACTTACACATCCCTAAGACCCAACCCAACAAATATCTAGAGCACTGCTCATATTTCCATTCTGTCTATCCCAAGAAGGAACCCTCTGGACCAACCTTTTACAACTGGAGGCTACCTTTTCTCAAGATGTCTGCCAACATCCAGCTCAAGCATTAGCCACCTGTGACCTCTGGAACAAGCTCAATCATCTACTAGTTTTATTCTGTGCTGTGGGGTCTCACACGGTCTAGGTTGTCCTCAAACTTGCTGCATAGCTCAGATAACCTTGAACTCCTGATTCCTCTGTCTCTACCTTCCAAGTTCTGGAACTATAGGCATACACCATCACTCCAATCTTGGATTTTGACATTTTTTTTTTTTAAAGATTTATTTATTATGTATACAGTGTTCTGTCTGCATATACACCTGCAGGTCAAAAGAGGGCACCAGATCTCATTATGGATGGTTGTGAGCCACCATGTGGTTGCTGGGAATTGAACTCATGACCTCTGAAAGACCAGCCAGTGCTCTTAACCTCTGAGACATCTCTCTAGCCCGGATTTTTACGTTTTTAATTAGTTGGGGGGAAAACCCCCAGAAAAGAACAATGTTGTGGCCCCTGGAAATCTACATGCTTTAAATGCCAATTCTACTTGGTCAAAAGTAGACTTAGACTGAATACAGCTTTGGTCCTGTATCCTGGAATTGTCTGTGGCTGCTTTCACCCCATGTGGCAGTCAGCGCTTGGGAGAGATCACAAGGCCAACAGAATGCAAATCATGAGTTCCTATGTGTCCCTATCCAGACAGACTTATCTGGAGGTGGCTGCTGTGTCTCCAGGAGGCACTTTTAAATGAAAGGCTGTGGATTCCTGATAATTCCAATATGGAAAAAAATAGCAGAAACCCCACATCCTTCCAGTAGGCTCTATCCATCTATGCACCTTACATGATAAAAAATTAAAAATAAAGATTTTAAAGGTCACTGTCTTCCCACACAATCATGTGAAATATTAATCTATTCTCTATCCTCTCAAACTGTTATCACAAACCAGGCTTTTTGCATGGGGGCTTACACACCACAGAATTTTCTTTGTTCATCATTCGGCCAAAACATGACATGTTTTTCCTAAAGTAGGAAAGAAAATTCCAGCAGCCTTGGCCTCACTGATGTGGCAACTGAAAAGTCCAGCAACAGAATGTGCTCTTTTCTGTGTTTTCTTCCTGGTTTCAGATAGAGGCTGTGGCTCGGGCATTACTCACAGGAACACATGGAAAAATCAGCTCACTGAACTTCAAGTGGGCAGATGACTGCCATCTACAAGGGAGCTTTTCAAATGGCACACAAAGCCAGACTGGCTGTCTTTAGACTGTTCCACAAGTTTCCTTCCAGTGTATTCTAGTTTCCTTTAGCCACAGAAATCAGACAAAGTCAGAATAAAAGCAGTCTCATAGGAGACTCCCAACAGAAGACTCCAGACTCCAGAGGATTGGAAATGTCACCTCTGGGAATGGTGGAGTCAGAGAGAGGAGAGGCAGGGAGACTATTTCCAGATGTTTCTGTCTAGTTTTTCATGTCCTCAGTCTCCCCTGTTCAAAACCTGCTGATACCCTGCCTGGGTGTGAGCACAGGGCAGCTACCTTGGGGTCATTTTTCCTAATCTAATAAGGAACTACCTTTTCCAGGCTCGAAGGTAGAACAGTCCTTGGGAAGCCTGGAATACTGTGAACACAAGTCTTGGGGACCTGCTCCTATAAATGCTGTTCCTCCCGTTAGGGTCAGAGTTTCCTGTCCTCTGCACCAACAATCCTTCCCCCAGGCTCTGCTCCTATGTCCTCCCTCCCCCCCCTCTCTTTTTTTCTCGAGACAGGGTTTCTCTGTGCAGCTTTGCGCCTTTCCTGGAACTCACTTGGTGGCCCAGGCTGGCCTTGAACTCACAGAGATCCGCCTGTCTCTGCCTCCCAAGTGCTGGGATTAAAGGCGTGCGCCACCACAGCCCGGCTCTCTCTTTAAAAGCTTTTTATTTTTTACTTGTGTGTCTCTGTGTGAGGATACACACATGTATACAGAAGAGGAGGTTGGATGCTCTGGAGCTGGAAAGTACAGATGCTTCTGAGCTGCCCTACCCAGATGCTGAGAACCGAACTCAGGTCCTCCTGAGGAGCAGCAAATGCTCTCAACCACTGAGCCATCATCTCTCCAGCCTCTACCACAGCCTTCCAAGACCTTGTGTTCCAGGAGAATTGAAATCGGTAGAGTCAACCTACCATGTTTCTTTCTGACTGTCATAAACCATCTCTATGTGAGTGAGCTGACAGACAGAGACGACACAAACATACAAATGGCCGGAAGATAAAATCTGTAAGATTTCACATATGTGCCTTGTCAGCAACTACACCTGTATTTTCACAGCTGACAAAAATCTCAGATGTACATTCCGCTAAGTATGACGGCACATGGCTTTTTTATTAGCATAGACAGCATCGGGAGAGCCAGGACATTTCTGAACTGCCGGGGCCAGCGTCAAACCGGAATGTCTAGTAGTTTCTCCCTCATTTCACAGGCATAATTCAGAACTGATTACATAGTGATCACTTCCCCCCTTTCCAGAGCGTCTCCAGTGAGCGATGAGATTCTTAGCTGGCTGTCATTGGCTCTGCTTCTGCTGGAGGGCCTAATCAGGGCTTGAGGGTTTCGAGGTGATGCTCTGCAGCTTTGATTAGGCCCACCACATGCTTTTACAGATGATGAGCTGAGCTCACTCACAATTGGGCTTCTTACATCACCACGTGACTGCCGGAGAACAGCCTGAAAACTACACCACCACCCATCTCTGAAGATGACCAGGAAGGCTGCAAAGACTTGCACCAGGTAGCCCTGTCCACACTCGGAGTGCTAACACTCTGCTCTATAGTTACAGGAAAGGAAAGTCCACTGAGGATTCAATACCCACGTCTCTTAAAACTTCCTCTGCACTTCCGGCATCAGAGAGGATAAAACCAGAGGAGAGGGAAAAGGGAGGTATGAAAGCAGAAGGGAAGGGGAGGAGAGGTATCTCACAACTTTATTTTTTAAAAAATCAATTCATTATCAAAAAAGATATCTCACAACTTTATTTTTAAAAAAAATCAATTCATTATAAAAATCTGTAAGCAAAGAAGATTCATAGAAAAATTTGAGCTTCTACTTAATTTTTTCCTTAAAAAAAAAACAACAAAAACAGGTGCCCGTCAATTCTATGCGGCAGCAAAAGCTACAGCTGAACCAAGGCTGTGACCTTGAGCCCAGCATGACCTCTCTCCTCAGCTCACTTCTCCAGCCTGCCCTTGGAGATAGTGACTTCCCAGCCTCCCCATTCATCATCAGGAAGAGGTCCTACTGATCAGGTGGGCCCTCCTCAGGGGCAGGTCAGATGGGGAGGGTCAAGGTCAAGTTGGGAAGGTCACTCAGATAACTATGTCCCATGCACCTTGGTACCTCTTTCACTCATCAGGATGCATTAGAGATGTCTGTTAAACAGAAGAGGACTGAATGTCTCCTGTTGGGCAATGTCCCTTGCTTCCAGGATGCTGGCAACATCACCGAAGCTTCACCGGGGGTCAAAACTACACTTGAAGACATGCCCTCAAGAGACTGGAGGTTTTGAGTCACAGTTACAGGAAGCCAGTGACTTCAGAGCAACCTGAGTCACAAGCAAAGGAGTAAGCATGGCCAGTGAAATGGCCATAGGCATGTGGTCCTGAAAGCTATAACAAGGGATGAAAAACTAATAAGCCTCCTGTTAGTCAGGTGGACAACTGTGTGGAGTAAGGGGCAAGTGCTGGCTGGCTTCATCAGCATGTCTTCACTGTAGAGGAGAATGTAAGCAGGAAGACAGCCTGCTCCACTGTGCTCAGCTTATCTCCACCTGTTCCCAGGTCCATTCTTTTCTTCCTGGACATCGCCATCCATCACGACACTTCCTAAAGTCTTCAAGTGGTCTTTTTCTGACCTTGAGTGTTTTCCCAATGACCAGCACTTCCAGAAACTGTCCCTTTTTCCAGCTTAGAACCAGGCTCTTGATGTGTTCGCTATTTACAGGAAGGATTTAGCAAAAAGAAAGAAGTCCCCAATGAAACCAAAAGAATAATGTTACAGGTGACACTGGATGAAATTTTTAAGTCACCTTTGACCAGAGCCTCTCAGATGTTACTCTGAGTCTCTTGATCTTTCTCGTGTGTGTGTGTGTGTGTGTGTGTGTGTGTGTGTGTGTGCAAGGAGAGGGAGGGAAGAAGGAAGGAGAGGGAGGAAAGAAGGGAGGGGAGGGGGGAGAGAGGGGGAGGGAGGGAGAGAGATAGAGAGAGAGATTAGAGAGAGAGAGAGAGAGAGATTAGAGAGAGAGAGAGAGAGAGAGAGAGAGAGGGAGAAAGGCTAGAGCTTCTAGCAGGATTTGCCCTTTCAGCCTCTGACTCTGTTTCCCCTTCTGCAGTAGCTCTCTATCTGGGGTGATACTTATTTCAGTTACGTTAGTTCTATTTGCCTGCTCTGGAATGAGTCCTCTCAGGTCAACTTCCTATTAGTGATAGGAGTGTCCCTTGTACCTAAAAGAGTGTTCAATATGCTGTGAATATTTTTTGAGTGACTGAATAAGTAACACTTACTACAGTAGATTCTAACTAGGATGCTTTCAGAAAACCAAGTTTAAAATCCTCCAGTTTGAAATGACACTCCTACCTACCATGTTCAATATAATTGAAACTGTATAATATTGGTGATAGTAACTGAATACTGATAAGATTTTTCCAGTCATTCAGAAAAGCATGTTGCAGTCTTTTCTCTAGTCAGCTTTCACCATACTATAAGAATTTGCTGTCATTCATTTTACAGGCAAACTGCCCAAGGCCTTGTTACTATACCATTACGTTATCCTAAGAGAGCCTATCAAACATTAACCCTCACAGAAGTTGACCAGATTTCCCCTCAATGCCAACCTTTCCCTTGTAGTATGTAAATAGAGCTAGGTCTGGTCTAGGCAGGAAATGCAGATGAGGCACACTCCTGAAACTGTGCATCCTAGAGTAAGCCATTAGTCACTGGAAAAAAGAGAAAGCATATCCCCATGGAACCATATAAGATCCTTGGGACCAAAAACCTGAACCCTCCTCTTCAGGGCCCAAGACAATTTTATACAGAAGTGTAGCCCTGCAGTGTCTGAGCTGGTCAGGGTCCGCCTGTACAAGGTGACAGCTGTAAGAAGGTACATCTCCCAGTGGTTTAGAAGCGTTATACCCCTCTCCATTAAAAAAAAAGTGTTGCCAACTCATTAGCAAACTGTCACTGTTCTAAGAAGAACAGACCTCAAGGGAATACAGTAGGAATCAGAGGCCGGGCTCAAAATCAACACTACTTTAAATCTACAGTTCTTGGGCTTGACTTTCCCAACCACAGGTACAGATGCGGGGACAGTGACAGAATTCACCTTCACAGGATTTTGAATTAGCCAAGAGCTTTCTGGTTAACGACATCCATTTTCTACCCTCTCCCTTAATTCCTTGTGTGACCTGTCACTGTACAGTATGCTAGGTGGTTGGGGGAGATTTTGGAAACCTTCATGACGGGGTGGGGGATGGGGTACAAGGTGAGTGTACACACAACAAATTAATAGCAGTGAGGAGGTAATTGCTATTATTATTATTTGAGATGGGACCTGTCTTAGTTGAGTTTCTATTGCTGTGAAGAGACACCATGAAGAGACACATGACAACTTTTTTTTTTTTTTTTTTTTGGTTTTTCAAGACAGGGTTTCTCTGTGTAGCTTTGCGCCTTTCCTGGAACTCACTTGGTAGCCCAGGCTGGCCTTGAACTCACAGAGATCCACCTGGCTCTGCCTCCCGAGTGCTGGGATTAAAGGCGTGCGCCACCACCGCCTGGCAACAACTCTTATAAAGCAGGAAAACATTTAATTGGGTCTGGCTTACAGTTTCAGAGGTTTAGTCCATTATCATCACAGTGAGACGTGGTGGTGTGGAGGCAGAGGTGGTGCTGGAGAAGGAGCTGAGAGTTCTATATCTGGATCCACGGGCAGCAGAAGGAAAAACTGTGCCACACTGGCCAGACTTGAACTTATAAAACCTCAAAGCCCATCTCCACAGTGACACACTTCCTCCAACAAGGCCACACCTACTTTAATAAGGCCACTCCTCCTAATAGTGCCACTCCCTATGGTCAAGCATTCACATATATGAGTCTATGGGAGCCATACTTATTCAGATCACCACAGGGCATTGCCATGTAGCCCCGGTTATCCTGAAACTCCTTATGTAGACCAAGATAACCTTAAACTGGTAGAAATTCTCCTGCCTCTGCCCAAGTTCAGGCATTATCAGTATGCACCACCATGCCCACTCTTGAGTTTTTTGTCTGATACACAGAATGGACTTCCAACTTAACAGTTTTGTTTGGGGCCCCCTTCCCACAAACAAACACTATGTGTGCTCTGTTTCCTATATGGATTTAGAATTGCCCAATGACAAGGTCACTCCATCCATGTCCACATGTTAAACTTTGCTGGATACTTACTACATGTCATTTATGGTGCAAAGTCAGCATGCTATCCTGCCTTTCTTCGTCAACACTCCACTATGGCACCCATCACCTTCTACTATAAGGCATAACTCACATGTTTGTGCACAGTGCCTTTCAATGAACAGATGAAGTCTCACTCAATACTGCCTTTCTAGGAAGTACCTCATTTGGGCCTTGGATGTCTCCCTGAAAGCCATTTGTTGAAGACTTGGTTAGCCTGTGTGCAGTTGTGAAGTGATGGAGGTCAGACAGGAGGGAAGGAGACTGAGGCATTGATGATGTGGCCTTGAAGGGATGGTTGGGACGCCCTCCACCACGCCATGAAGTTCTGCTCTGCCAAGAAGCCCCATGAGCAGCGACTGAAGCTCTGTCATGAACAAAACCGAACTGTTCTTTCATTTCTTTGTCTGCCCCGGGTATACTGTCATAATGTCAGAAAGCCAATATAAAATAGGTTTTATAACTCCATCTGACAACGGAGTAAAGTGAAACCAGAAAAACTGTACGAAACACATCCTCAGCCACATGGCGACTCAAAGCCGTAAAACAGCACACAAATGCTTCTCCATGTGCTGATTACAGGAATATTTGTACTCACTTCATACTTTTAAATACTATTTTTTTTCATGTTATATATTGAACACCCAATTTTTAAAAGTGTTCACGAAAGCACCTTTCTTTAAGTTCACATGGAATTTTTTTCTTAGATTACAGGCCCTGTAGTGTTTCCTCATAGACATTTGACAGCTTGAATGCACGCTCCCCAGGTCTGTCTGACCCTCCGACCAGTGGCTGGGAATGAGACTGACTTTGTTTTCTGAGCTAAAAGCATCACAGTTCGGAGTCACTCTGGGCAAAACAATACCCAAACCGACTCAAAGAAAAACAGTCTAAAATATACCTGAGTATGACATCTCCAACCCTAGGTCTTCATGTATCTCTGAACGCAGGACAAGGAATACAAATTATTATGTTTGTGCATGGCAGCCTGAGATACGGAAGCAGGACTCACCACTCCAAAAATTAAGACCTGAAACTCTTGAACCCTGGCCACTTTTTCCCCACACTAACGCCTTTCAAAACTGTTTTTTAAATGCTAATCCTGATCAGATATTTAAATACACAGTTTCGAAAATTACCCACTACCAGGATAGGTTAGAGAAAATAGTGCCCATCAATCTTAAAACCTTGCTGATTAACCCCCAGGACCTATGGCATTTCAGGTCAGCATGAGTCTAGGTAGGAAGCCATGTGACATCACTGTATTCTGAAGAACACTTCACTGATCAGCAGCCTGGTCCCACGTGTGTGGTAATCAGGGCTTCTCCCTGTGTTCACAGGGGGACAGGTAGGTTGAGGAGCTGGCATTCTTAATGCAAATGATTGCCAGTGACTGCAGATTGTTACCGGATTGTGTGGCCCATTTTTTTCTTTTGCAAACACAGCACAGATACTTATGATAGGCAGATGTCTGCAAGGGGGTGTGGGGTTGTGGTTACTAGGGCTCTGTTGCTTTATTACTTAATTTGACCACTGAAGAATTTAAACACCGCAGTGCACACTGTTCTAACTGGCAGGCGTTTGCAAGGAGATGGGCCTAGTTTCTGAGGCTGCTTTGCTTTGTTTAATGTGAATGTCAGGACAATATCATCACTCCCGTCTGGGATGCAAGAGTTCTCTGTGTGCTGTCCTGTTCCTTTAATGGGTAGGTAAACCCAAGTTCAGAGAGCATGAAGGCCTTTCCCCAGTCAGTGGACGGATGAGAACAGCAAAGACGTTTGATCTGGGAAAAAGTACACTCTATGCTCTCTGACATTTTACACACTGCTCCATCATCCCTAACATTTCCATTAACTAGATACTCATTTGTGCACCCATTCAACTCTTTTAGTGAGGGCTCCCTGAGAGCTTACTGTATGCAGAGTATCTTGTAAGGTAAATTTCCCTGTGCCTGCTTGCTGCTGCTGGCTCTCTTCTCAGGCCTTGAAGTGTACACAGTAGGAGCTTCATAAATATTCAGTGTATTGAAAGGAGGCTCTTCCCAGCAGCCCCTCAGCCCAGATGGATGGTTTTGTTATTTAAGGGAGAACCCCTAGGCTGCTTTGTTCACAGTATCCCAATTTTCTTTTAGTTTAACCCTCGTCCCGGCACAACAGAAGGAATTTGAACCTAAGTGGACTCATCACAAACAGGCTCCTGTGTACTGGAATGGGAGGACAGGGGTGGGTGGATGCTCTGAGTGTGCTCTGGCTTCATCTCCCCCAGCAGAAATGCCCACAGGAGACCATCCATAAAGGTTCTCTTTCAAGACACACATACTTATATCGCTTCTGAATGCTTACCCACACATCCATTTTTCCTTTTCTGTCCTAGTGGGAAGATTAGATATCCCTGTGGCTTGGAGTAGACAAATGAACAATTTTGGCCAGTGGGTCAATGAAGAAAGATGTCATTTCCCAGGTAGAAGCACTTGCTTGCTAGTGTGCAACCCTGCAGGTGTGCCCAATTGGTGGCCCTGGGCTACATGTGGCTTTATGTAGCTGAGGAGAGCTATGAACCTAGACCATCATAAAATCATAAATTACTAAAAAACCTTCAGTCAAGCACACCTACAAGTGAAGGGCTTTCTTGTCCTGCAGAATGGCCACAGCGGTAAGAATAGAGATCGAACTATGAGGAGTGTTTCAAGCACTCCACCTCTGACAAGCATATGAGCAATATACACTTCGACGACACTGTCTGCTGCTTTCCAAACCTGGTTTTTCCATTTCCTCTTAGAAGTTCCTGCTGTGTCTTGTAGTTTGCTTAAGAAAGATAAAGTTGACGTGACCTTAGGACACAAAAGATTAGGGGTAAATTTCCACAGAACTGTCTTAAAACGTTGCTGGCAGAAGCCTGCACTTTTTAACTTCCACTTATGTGTGTGTATGTGCTCTGACATTGATGTCCACTTTCATTTTATCCCCCTCTCTACATCTAAGTGTTCAGTTTTCCAGACACACCCACTCTGGAGTCAAATCTCTCTCTCCTTTAGGTCACGGACCAGTTTGCCCTGGAAGTGTTTCCTGCCCATCGCGCCAGCAGCGCAAGCCTGCAACACAACCATATTTCCTCCCCAAGCTCTCCTACGAGTGTAGTTCAGCTATATGGAATGCTAGCTAGATACGGACTTCAGGACCCTTCTCCTTTTAGAGAGTAGCCTAACAAGGTGGGGGACGTGTTCATTAACCAGCTGAACATTTATTTTTATCTGAGCATTCAGCTTTGAGTCCAATATTCATGGGGAGGGGTAGGCAATGGGGAAGAGTGGGTGGATCTATTCAATGACAATTCTGATGGAATGAGGTATTGACTGTGATCACTCTGCCTTCTATGCCTGTCCTTCAGAAGGTTCTAGAACTGCCAAAACTCAGACCATGTCACGGGACGAGGCAGATACAATTTTTTGCTTTGTTAATATAGCAGGCTTAGCTTTTGCTTCTTTTCTAAGTAGACAGATACAATATGTATTAGTGTGTAAATTTAGAACAAGATGCTGCTGCTAAATACTGCCTTATGCAAGCTTTCTACCCTTCTGCACCGACTCCCACATTCTACTAATCTTTCCTTTTCCTTACACCCAAGCAAAACAGTCCATAACAATGACATCATCTTCCAGATCCAAAGTCCCTCATTATCCCCTTTGATGATCTGTGAGAGAATGAGGATGGGCAGATGAGGCAGTGCTGTGGGGATGCTTGAACCTCAAGGAAAGAACTCAACTGATAAAGTCCGTCGGCCCCTCCACGCCCTCTCAGCATCACAAGATAAAAGCACAGAGACTCCTGGAGCTCTCCAGTCCCCAACTGAAGGATCATGGGAATCAACCAGATAGATGAAAACCCATTAGCTTTCTAGGAGCAGGTCTTAAGGATTCTGACTTCCAGGGCCTTCTAAAGTGTATTTTAAGGCATTTATTGTTTGCTCAATACAGGGCTTCATACTGTAGCCCAGGCTAGCCTCCAACTCACTAAGTAGTGCATGCTGGTCTCAAACTCATGCAGATCCTACTGTCTTTGCATCCTGATGGCTGGGATGACAGGTGTGAATCACCACTTTGAGACAGGGTCCTATTACCCACCCTGGGTTGTCTTTATAGTCTTTATGCAGATGAAGATTATCCTAGAATTCATGACCTTCCTGTCCGAGCCTTCCTAGCGCAAGGATTACAGGTGTTCACCATCACATTTGGCTTATGCTAAGGCATTTTCCAGGAGTCTTAGCCAGGTTGGCAAGTTACCACCACAGGCTCTAATTTTCAGAAAGTCGTGTGTAAACTGAAATTAGGTGAATTTGGCTACTTTTCAAACACAAGGGGTTGATTTTCTCTAGTTTTGTTTCCTGTTGCTGTAACAAAATACCCTGATGATAGCAACTTAGGGGAGAAAAAGGTTTATTCAGCTCACAATGCCAGGGTCACAGTCTCTGTGGAGAAGGCAAGGCTGCAGGAACTTGAAGCAACTAGTCACACCATCAAAAGCGGAGACAGAATGCCTACACTCATGCTTAGAGCTCAGCTCACTTCCTCCTTCACACCCAGTCCAAGACCCCCCGAGCTCAGGGAATGGTCACCCATAGTGGGCAGATCTTCCCATCTCTGGTAAAGTAACTGATATAACTGCACACAGACATCCCCACAGGCCCATCTGCTCTAGATAACCCCACTGAGACCCTCTGCCCAGGTGATTCTAGACAGTGTCAGGTTGACACAATGAAACAGGACAATCACCAATCTAACTCTTCATTGGATCTTTCCTGTGGAGGAATCCATTTGAAAAGGGCTTGTAGCTAGAGTTTTCCTGCCTGGCCCACAGTCAGGACAAATCTCTCTCACCCGCCAGTCCCACAGCCGCTCAGACCCAACCAAGTAAACACAGAGACTTATACTGCTTACAAACTGTATGGCCATGGCAGGCTTCTTGCTAACTGTCCTTATATCTTAAATTAATCCATTTCTATAAATCTATACCTCGCCACATGGCTTGTGGCTTACCGGCATCTTCACATGCTGTTTGTCATGGTGGCGGCTGGCAGTGTCTCCTCAGCCTTCTTCTTCCCAGAATTCTCTCCTCCTTGTCCCGCCTATACTTCTTCCTGCCTGACCACTGGCCAATCAGTGCTTTATTTATTGACCAATAAGAAACATGTTTGACATACAGACCATCCCACAGCAAGGGCTGAAAATTTAAAAAAAAAAACCAAAAAACAAAAAAACAACGGACTGAAAATCACCTTCAAATATGTCTTGTTCTATTTACTCAAATTTAAGGTTGAGTCACCTAAAGACACAAGGACCTAGAACCTATTAGTGGTAACTGTCCCTAGAGGGAACTGAAAAACTAAGCTAATACAACCAGAAATGGGAGCTTCACAGTACTGTCTATCAAGTCTATAGAATTATGGAGGTTCATGAAATATTTTTATGTGATTGAGTGTGTGTGTGCCTGAGTGAATATATGTACGCTATATGCCTGCAGTACCTGTGCAGGCCAGAAGAGGGCATCAGATCTCCTAGGACTGGAGTTACAGACAGTTGTGAGCTTTCACCTGGGTACTGGGACCCATCCCAGGGTCCTGTGCAAGAGCAGCAAGTGCTCTTAATCACTGAGTCATCTCTCCAGCCCCTAATCTTTTATACAGTGAATGTTGATATTAGGTGATGAACGTACATGAAGTTACAGGTGCTGATGCTAAAGACATGTTGAGTGTGGACAAAGGTTTCCCAGAGAATGCTCACTGCATGTTTATTTCTGAGGAACAATTGGAGGTAACACTAGCAGACACAGAGGATAAAAGCAACTCTGCCCCTAAGGTAGGATTCCCTGCAGGCATTCTGTCAATATTTATATATTTAAAAACATTGCATGTTCTCACAAAACACTTCAATGCAATGTTAAATAAACAAAAAGATCTGAATTAATATTTCAAATTTGTGTGTCTCACTATTATGCACAGGAAGCAAAAGATCAGAGAATACAGCAAATGAAATTCTGCTTCTCTGCTTGGCCAGCAGATCGTGTGTGAGTGCCGTGTGTGTGTGTGTGTGTGTGTGTGTGTGTGTGTGTGTGTGTGTGTGCGTGTGTGTGTGTGTGTGTGTGTGTGTGTGTGTGTATGCATGTGCGTGCACCTGTGCATCTGCTTGTGTGGGGAGGCCAGAGGTTGATGGCAGCTGTCTTCTTCTATCTCTGTCCATTTTAGTTCTGAACCACTTTCCCTCACTGAACCCAGAGCTTACTGACGCTGCCAGTCTAGCTGGCCAGCAAGCCCCAACATCTGCCTTTGCCGCCCCCCCCCCCTCCAGGTCTAGGATTACAGGTGGGGGACAAAATGCCCAGCATGGAAATGTGGGTGGTGGGGACCCAAGTTCAGCCCTCATGCTGTGCATCAAGCCCTTGACTGCATGAGCCATCTCGCCAGCCCCAGATGACTTTGTTTATTTTAAAATCTCCTCAATGAGATCAACTGGTTTTACAACATTTTTCAAAGTTAGGAAGGAAAAAAGGAGGCAGCAAACACTCCAACATGAAACGACGTGTATTAAAAACACAGAGACCTAAAGCACAGCCTTGGTAGCCTACATGCTTATCACTTG
This sequence comes from Peromyscus melanophrys, assembly GCA_902168415.1. Classification (NCBI taxonomy): domain Eukaryota; kingdom Metazoa; phylum Chordata; class Mammalia; order Rodentia; family Cricetidae; genus Peromyscus; species Peromyscus melanophrys. Next base: position 20,995 of record CABHPR010119633.1, read on the forward strand.
TCAACATTGCAGGGGATCAGAATCTACTCTCTGCCCCTCCCTCTTCACCGCAAACCAAACAATCAGCCTCTCCTCCGCACATTTGCCTCTCCTCCTGCTAAACTCTGGCAACAAACCAAGCTGATTTTTCAGATTTAAAAATATGAAGAGCTTCCATTTCACACTAAGGCACACAATTTACACCAAGTAGCAATCAGTTAGTTAGGACTGAGGACCTAGCCTCATTCATAAAAAGATATTAGGTATCATTTACTGCTTCAGAGAAACCATTTGAAAGATCAAAACCACTGTTTTCCTCTCCCTTTCTAGCAGGGAGGGTCACTACTTCTTTTTATTCTCTCTCTCAATTTAACCACAAACTTAGCATCTTGTGTGTGTGTGTGTGTGTAGGGAGGGATGCTCACATTTGCATATGTGTGCCCCTGCACAGGGAGGCCAGAGGTCATCAAGGAGGCTTGGTTGACTGACCAGCCAGCCCTAAGGATCTCCTCCTCTCGCCTCTTAGTACCTAGCCTTCAGTACCTCACAGCATCAGGAAATGTACCCACGTGGGGAGCTCGATTTCTTTTTGTTCACTTTAAGCTTGCTTTGCATTGTGCTGAGCTCAGCACACAGGAACATCAGCGAGTTACCATTCTCCTCCTGATTAAAACCAATTAAGACATCCCCCATTACCAGCACACATAAACGAGCACATTTCCTTTAATGTTCTGTTTTTAAATTGAGAAGGGTAGAAAGAAGCCATTCCGGGCTTTCCTCAGAATGATATTTCCTGTTGAAAACATATGCGGCTTATTTATATGCAAAATATTTGAATCCGATATGTAGAGAAAAAATGGGACTAGACGTTCAAGTTCATGCTCACCCAGGGCGGTGTGAGCTTGGCCAGGGCTGAGCTCTGGATACGCTATCTCCCTTGGTCTCATGTCAGTACCAAACACATAGTTTTCCTCTTCAATATTTCTTAATTTCTGGTAGTTGTCCCCCTTGGAAATCACCTCACAGTTGGCCCAGTTTGGGGACACATGGAGGGGACAGCAGGGCCTGCTTCTGCACAGCAGCTGTCAGTATGACGACACATTGGCTTGGCAGTCGCTACCAAAAGAGACAAAATGGAACAAAGGCAGACGTGCAGGGAAGGCCAAAATAAACACATGTGCTAGCACTAGGCTCCCAGATCCAAGCCCTACAGAACAAAGGCACAGGGATACCTTGATAACTGTCTCCAGTGACAAGCTGTGGCAGATGCTCTGGGCCACCGCTGGGGTTTCTAAGACTGACTTCATTTTGACCATTCAAAGACTCAAACCTTTCAGATGGGACCAGAGATCCAGTGAACGGGGGTGTGTGGCTGTAATACAGAGAGAATGGCTAGGAGGATCACGGATGAACGAAGCACGCTACAACAGTTACAAACTAAGTGACCCCAGGCAGACAGAACTTGGGTATAAATAAATTCTCTTTCAGGATACAAAATGTACAACTTTAGACACTGTTTTATTTTGATGTAGAGTGTAGACGGATTTTTCTTTTGGGTTGCCGGCTCCCCAATCATGACACAGAGACTTATTATTAAAGATGAAAGCCTGGCTTTAGCTCTTATAACTTAATCCATTTCTACTCATCTATGTGTTGCCATATCACTCGCGGTTTTACCTCTCCTCACTTCTGTTTCCTCTGCATGCGTTGGGGCGGCCGCCCTTCTTCTTCCCAGCATCCTCTGTGCCTGGAAATCCTGCCTGGCTATTGGCTGTTCAGCTTTTTATTAAACCAATCAGAGTAACACATCTTCACAGTGTACAAAAAGATTATTCCACAACAACAGAGTCTCGTGTATCCTAGCCTGGCCCTGAACACCTGATATTCCTGCCTCCACCTCCAGGGTGCTAGGACTACACCTGCACACCACCATACATGTTTATGCCATGCTGAAGACTGAACCCAGGGCTTCGAGCATGGGAAGAAAGTACTCTACTCACTCAGTTACGTCTCTACCCCTAACTTCATAGGTGTTTAAATAAGGTTCCTTTAAACTTCTAAATTCTGATTAGGAACTTTAAAATTGGACTTAGGGATATGTATCTGATGTCCCCAAATTTCCATAGTGATTTTAAAGTAAATTTTCTTTTTCTTTCTTTCTTTTTCTTTTTCTTTTTTTCTTTTTTTTTTTTTTTTTTTTTTTTTTTTTTTTTTTTTTTTTTTTTTTACAAAAGGGGCCATTAAACCACACATTATGCTATCTTGGGCTGTGACTACTGTTTAATAATATTATTCTGTCTATTTCTGTCAGCTGTCCAAAAAGGACACATACATCCATTGTTTAGTAATGTTTCTTAGCACTCACATGCTTTTTGTGGGGGAGAAATTAACAATAAAGAATAAAGTTTAAACAAGACCAGGTGACGGCAATTCCAGCAATTTTGGTTAGTGTTTGTGACTGATGTATTGTGTTAGAAGTCTTGGATATGTTGGGCACTAATTACCCCATATTTTTTTCAGCTAATGAAGATTTTACAAATACTCAACACAATTAACGTGGGCTTCATGCGTTTATAGCTTGGCCACACTTAATGCTTTCTCATAGTTTATTTAATTTGAAAGCAGACTTCCGGAAAATACACTTCCTCCGACCAAAATGGTCCAGGCTAGTGGCACACAAACCCCACGACAACCCTCCCCTCCCCCTGCACTTCTGAGAGCACTTACTACTGTAGTTGAACTTCTTCTTAGCTATCCCATCACGCACCTCCACATCATCAGATGTAGAAGTCCAGGATTAGGAGGAGCTCAGCCAGCATCACCAATAGGGAGGTGCTAAAGGAAGCCTTGGGTAACTTAGCAACATCTGAAGTTTTTATACTGATTTGTGTGTGCACGTGTGTGTAGAGGCCCATGAGTAGAAGTCAGAAGACAACTTTGTGGAGTCAGTCCTCTCCTTCACCATGTGGGTCCAAGGAATTGAATGCAGGTCAGGCTTGGGGGCAAGCTCCTTTACCAGCTGAGCAATTTCACTGGCCCATTTCTTTAATATAAAAGAGTCCTTATTTTCATTGGCATGCGTGTCTATATGTCTGTGTGAGTGTATGCCACATGTGTGCCAGTACCTGAGGAGGCCAGAAGAGGGTGTCAGATTCCATGGAGCCAGAGTTACAAGCAACTGTAAGCGGCCTTACCTGAGTGCTGGAAACTGCTCTCAGGTCCTCTGTAAGATCAGAAAGTGCTCTTAACTGCCGAACCATCTCTCCAGCTTCCTGGCCCATGTCTGTATGTAAGATGAAGGGTGTCTGGGGTCTTCCTCAATGGGGTAAATTTTTACTGCGCTAAGGACTGTGGGAGCTGCTTTATTCTAAAGTGAGATTAAAAGCCACGGATAGACCCTTTTAACATGAAGAATCTTCACATAATAGGCATAGATTTTGTAGAACATTATTTTAAGGTGTGTTACATTTGTTTATGCTGTGGAACATTTGCTTTAATGATACAAAGATGTGTTGTATTCTTTTATGTTGCATTTGTTTAACTCTGTGAAGCTGTGTTACTGTGTCTCTCTGAAACACCAGATGATCTAATAAAGAACTGAACGGGCAATAGTGAGGGCAGGAGAAAGGATAGGCCGGGCTGGCAGGCAGAGAGAAAAAATAGAAGAACTCTGGGAGAAAAAGAAGACAGAGCAAGAGAACAAGGAGAGGAGGACTCGAGGGGCCACACAGGCAGCCACAGAGTAAGAGTGAAAGTAAGATATATAGAATTAAGAGAAAGGAAAAAGCCCAGAGACAAAAGGTAGACGGAATAATTTAAAGTTAAGAAAAGCTGGCTAGAAACAAACCAAGCTAAGGCCAGACATTTATAATAAAGAATAAGCCTCCATGTCTGATTTATTTGGGAGCTGGGTGGCGGGCCCAAAAAAGCAAAGAGCAAAAACAACCAACAACACATAGGTAGAGTCGCTTGACCCCAGCCGGACTCATTAGTTTGGACTTGATGGACCAAATCCAAGAGATTCCAGAAATGCCCATCCCTTTGATGTACCTCTGTCTCCCTGGGGGTATAGTTTTGGAGTGAACAGTTTCATATTTTCATATTTTCAGGGTATGATGTTTTGGCTTTATGTAGTATTAAATTCATATTATCACAGCCTGGGGCACAGTGTCTCTCAAAGGCCAGTGCGAGTGTCTGGGTGGCCAGGGATGAGTTTCTGTAGGGAGAACTACAAATAAGCCTGTCAAGGCAAACTCGGATACTTTGAATTCATCATCTCAGAGCTCAGAAAACGGTTTGTCATTTCAAAGAAATAATGGCACTCCAGGACATGGCACAACTCGATGTAACACACACACACACACACACTTACACATGCATACACACATACACACTCATATACACACACATATACATATGCACATACACATATGCATGCACACATACACTGCATAATAAATTCTTATTTTATACATATGCATGTATATATGCACTGCATAATAAATTTTTATTTTATAACAGATAGGCTGAAACTATTCTCTCCCAGACCATCTACAAAAGTCCTGCCATCCTCAAACCAGACATACCAGTCTAGACATTGCCGTTGTTTGGTAGAATGAAAAAAGCGTGCCCGCCTGCATTTCAGCCATGATATATAACTAGAGAACAGCAAGGAAGTGCCAAGGACCAAGCTACAGACACCCACAGTGAAGGTGTTTCTTCAAAGTTGGAATTTTGTGCAACTGAAGCGGGAGTGAACGGGTCAGAATTTTAATGAGTGCATCAAACACATCACAGAAAGAGTGTGACGCTGTCCACAGCTGCACAGCTGCTTGGGTGGCCACGAGAGAATGTCAACCAATCTTGGCTTATAGGAATTGCAGGACTAGAATTTTTTTTTAAGGTTCAATAACAGTTAATGGCTAATGACAACGAAAAGCCAAGTAAGAAAAGCCAACAACCAAAGTAGGATCTTTGGGTTTTGGAGTTTTGTGGTCACTGGCGGTTTCCTGAAAACATTTTAAATCCAGTTGTGGGGGAGGGGAGCCCCATAGTGTGGAACAGATAAAAGCTATCCTAGGGGCAAGTTAAACAGGAAAGGCTGAAACTAAGATATTCCTTAATTTTTTTAGTGTGTGTGTGTGTATGTGTGTGTGTGTGTGTGTGTGTGTGCGTGTACGTGTACACATGCCACAGTGCACATGCCACAGTGTACATGTAGCAGTCAGAGACAACCCTGGAGAGTTTGTTTCTCTCCTTCCACCTTTTACATGTGTTCCAGGGACCCACCACTGGTTGCCAGGTTTTCGAGGGCTGTGCTGTACCTGCTGAACCATCTCAGGGCCCTAAGGTTTTCTTGCAAAGAGCAAAAGCCGAGAGCAACCTCCAGTGGGGAGCCTGGGCCACCAAGGCTGTGACGGGGCTGGCTGAGAAGCAAGCATGCTTGCAGCAAACATGAAAGGGTTGGGAAGGAACAAAGCTTAAGAGACAAGTGTGAGCCGGGTAGTGGTAGTGCACGCCTTTAATCCCAGCACTCGGGAGGCAGAGGCAGGCGGATCTCTGTGAGTTTGAGGCCAGCCTAGTCTACAGAGCGAGATCCAGGAACCAAAACTACACAGAGAAACCCTGTCTCGAAAAACCAACCAACCAACCAAACAACCAACCAACCAACCAACCAAACAAACAAACAAAAAAACAGAGACAAGTGTGAGAGAATGATGAGATTCAAGCCTCCTACACTCCTGAAGCCTCTGTCCACTCAACAAATCATAGAACTCCATTGCTCCACCCCAGGGATGTGTGGGTGGGCTGTGGGTGGGTTCTAAGTTCTAAGGCCACCTTGCCAACCTTCCAAAACATTAATGTTGAAGGAATCTGTCTCCTGGGAGGGCATAGGCACTACCACAGGCCGCATAAAGATATCTTGGTTCATGCTGGACCTATGTGTGATAGAGGTTCCAGAACATTCTACTTCCTAGTGACATCTGGGCATTGTGGTTTACCTATGTCTGTGATATTCTCATGATGACCTCACCTAACCATGCCTCTCTTAGAACCTGTCCCTGGTATTCCTAACTCCTGAAGATGTCCACACACTGGAAAGGAAAATGGTGATAAGATGGATAAACTGGTGGGATGTGGAGAGGTTTTTTTTTTTTTTTTTTTTTTTTAATGTTGCCTGTTTTAGTCTGGTGACTTCTATTTTCCTAAGGGTTTGAGAGAAAAAGTAGCATGGTTTTATTAGTGAAGAAGTTAAAAATGCATTTCACTTAATGGCTGTGTGATTATATCACATATTATATATAATATGTATATTATATATTTAGACAGCACCCTGTGCCTTTGACCCTTTGACCCCAGAGCTCATGCCCAGCTGAACTGGCTGACAGCAGGGCCGGAGCACAGGACCCCAGGCTGCAACAGAGAAGCTCCATTCCTGGCACTTTTCTGCTGCACACCATCAGCTCTTTCCCGGGTCAGGTGGGCGAGGGCTGGCCAATGCATGGTCAGCTAACCCAGGAGGCCCCTGACCTCTCTCATTCTTCAGGCTGTAGAAGGAACAGATGCTCAGCAGCTATCATCAGGAGGAAGCCTAGAGACCCAGTGACAGAGGACAGAAAGTGTGGCCAAGGACCAAAACAGGCAGCAGTGGCTCTCAGAGAAGGGGACGGGGGGGTACTTCTGAAGACACAAAGCTAGTCACTGTAGTCAGAACTTTTCTTTGATGATAAAATGATAAGACAACAATGGGCCTTAGAGCCCTTCCGTCCAGCCAATCAAATCAAATATTCGGTGCCGCCCCACCCCCTTCTGTCTATATTATCTCCCAGCCCACAGCATTCTCTTTCATTCTGTCTTTGTTGGCCCCGTCTTGATCCTCCAATCCTGTTGAACTCTACAATTGAATCCTGTTGAACCCTACAATTGATGCTCTCCTCTTTTATACACGACCCTTTTTGTCTTCTTCCACACACCCATCCCTCATTCCCACCCTTTCCTTTCTTCCTTCAGCCACAGGGTTTTCTCTTACCAGGCTCCCACTGAGTATTTGCCCTCCTAAATTCCGGACTTTCTCCCAGCCGTACCATATCCTCAGCTTTTCCTGAGTGGGTCCTCTCTGTTTAGCTCCCTTCACCCTGGGGGACAGCCCTGTTACCTTTAAGTGGCAAAGCCAACAGTTACCCTCAAACCAGAAGTGTGGAATTTGGCAAAAAGGTTCATGGGCCACTCTGAAGTGCTGGGTGTGAACTAAAGCATCCTGAAAGTGGGTGAAGTATGGATTCCCTACGGCCACAGAGGGATGAGTACAAGCCAGTAGATGGTCTTTGTGCATCATGGTGAGGGATACCACACAAGTCTTTATCTTGGACTGATGTACTTGAAGTTGATTGTGGCCCTGGTTTACTCCATCATTTGACTTTTACATTTGACTTTCCAATGACATTTTGTCTAACCCCATTTTTAACTACATCCCTTTAGTTAAAACAACAACAACAAAAACCCACATGAAATGCTCATCAGGAAGCAATCTGAGGCCTGAGTGTCTCACCTGCACTGAGACCACACACCCAGGCTCCTATTTCTTGCTTTCTCTTTGATTTCCTTCTGAGTCACGGGCCCCATTTCTCTATCCACAGAGGTTCAGCATAGCGGGAACTGGAGCATAGGGCGACTTAAAGTGAAATAGGGGACCAGCAGAGAGGGTGAGCAATGTACTACAAGGAACCTCTATATCCAGGATACAAAACTGATCAGAGTTGATTTGATATCTAGGCTGGTACTTAGACTAGTGGTCATTAACAGGTATCAGCAACAGGGCTTGTTTCATCCACAGGCTGCTGGGCTCCACCTGCAGAGGTGAGTATGACTTGGGGCCACAGCATGTACCACACTCTAACAAGTACTCAGAAATTGCAACTTTCCCCCAAGGACCTCAACTACAGAACAGCCATGGATAGAACAATTGTGCAATACAAGGGTTCATTTCTCATGCCTAAGTTCTAACCATGCCCGACTCTGCTTAGCTTCCAAGGTCAGATGTTCAGGGGGTATGGCCACAGACAAAAGCTCATTTCTCAAGATGGACAGAATAGACACTCTCGGGTACACCAGTGCCCACCTGTGATCACAGACAATAGTATCACAAACAACAACAACAACAAAACAACCCAGAGTCTTTTCCCCCTTCTTCAGCAGAATGTGGCCCTGGATGGCCTGGAACCCACTAAGTAGACCAAGTTGGCCTCAAACTCACAGAGATCTACTTGCCTTTGTCTCCTAAGTACTGGGATTAAAGATGTGTGCCACCATCCCTGGTTAGAACGTCTGTCTAACAACTATTCTTTTATAATGTCCGTAACACACTCATGACATGTTAACACAGGCCAAGCAATAGGTACACAATAGGGTGTATGACAGCTATGGCCAATGTGGAGACTGTGGAACTCCCGGTAGCTAACGTGTAGGTAAGGCTTATAAGATGGCTGCCCATTCCTAAGAGAAGGCTGCCTGTCCCAGGCACTGTGAAAGCTATTGCCACTTCCATTCTTTCCTATGCTGACTAAGATGGAGAGGAGGGGATGTGAAAGAAAGAGCCCCCTAGTCTCTTAAAAGTATTGTTACCTTCCTAAATAAATGCCTGATAGTCCCACTTGAATTTAGAGAAAAAAAATTTCTTCCTAGAATTATGTTCTTCTTTGTTAAAGTTAAATGAAGCAAACTTTTATTTCCTTGAAGATTTTGCTCAGTTTTTTTTTCCCCATCCAGCAAGTGGGAACCACATTTGAGTTGAGAAGCCATCGGGTGCAAAGGAAGCCCTTACAGATATTTGGTGGATGTCCAAAAACAGGATCAGAATATACTCTAGGAGCTGAGTAAAGCAGAATGGGTGCTTGTTGATTTCTTTGTTAGTCCCAAAATAGATCTGTGTTTATTCGCTTAAAAAAAAAAAGTTCTAGCATGATTCAAAGGCTCAGACACTAAGTGGTACATTTTCAAAGCGCTGCGGAGCTCCATGGCTTCCATTAACATTGTGGGAGTTTAACCCTTCACACTGCTAGGAAAATACCATCTGCTCAGAGGCCAGGACTATTTTGGCATTGTGGGATAAAATGGAAACACCAGAACAGAGACAAAGAGCACTGAGTCTTTTTAGGCTCTCCTCTGAGGAGGGGAAGAATGCCTTGCCATCCCTACCGATAAGTGCTAATGGGAATTTCTTGGTGGCTCCAGTTACTCACGAACACGCCATTAACCGTAAACTGCCCCCCAGCTCGGCCTGTGAGTCAGTTCTCCCCGTCATTTGAAACAACAGTGGACATTTTGTCTGGTGAACTGTACGTATTGATTTTAAGAAAAATCAGATCACGGGGTGGTGGCCACATAGACCTGGAACCACAGAGCTGTGGGGGCAGAGCCAGGAGGGCTGTTGTGTCTTATTGACCATCAGCCCAGCTCTTCGTTTAGTGAGAGACCCTGCTCAAGGGAATAAGGAGAGTGATAGAGTAAGGGACCAAATGTCCTCTGACACACAGGCACATACACAAGTGCATGCACCTGTACACAAGCACGTATATACACTACACACACACACACACACACACACACACACACACACACACACACACA
>CABHPR010119634.1:4608-14629 GCA_902168415.1 Peromyscus melanophrys
GTGTGTGTGTGTGTGTGTGTGTGTGTGTGTGTGTGTGTGTGTGTGTGTAGGTGCATGCATACCATGGTGTAGAGATGAGAGAATAACTTTTCAGAATTGGCTCTCTCATTCTACCTTGTTTTGAGTCAGGATCTCTCTTGTTTCTGCTGCTCTGCTGCATAGAATAGCTTCCAGTCAATTCTTTCTCTGCCTGCCATTTCTCCTCAGAAGAGCTGGGATTGCAGATACCACTGCACTCAACTTTTCACACAGGTTCTGGGATCCAATTCAGGTTGTCAGGCTTGCACAGCTAGTGCTTTTACTTGTTGGTCTGTCTTGCCTGTCCAACGTGTAGCTCAGATGGCCTTAAACTCATGATCCTTTTGCCTGTGCCTCTTCAGCATTTCCTATTGGTGCACCACCACAGCCTCCATACAATTTTTAAAGTTGTGAAATCACTTACTTCTGCCATACTTGAATGAGGTCTTTAATTTGGAACTTCTGAAAAAAAAAGACATTTTGGGAAAGAAGTCTGTGTTTGCAGTGAACTGGAGATGTGATTAAATAATGCCCTCAACCTGCATGTGACTAATATCTGATGCCTACAGGGCAGGTTTGGTCTTGTAGATTTTGCTGAGTTCCCAGTCACACCTGGGGACACTGGGTCACAGGACGGACAGGAAGGGCCTGGGGCTGGGCACCTTACTCTTCAGTTCTGGGCCTCCTCTGAGTCCCTCCACCTTCCTGGTGGGGGGATTTTTCCTCACTGTACCTCAGCAGCCTTCTTGCTCTGCCTCCCTTGCTGATGTTCCTGATCTCTGAGCACGGCACACTCAGAGATACCAGCCTTGTCTTTGGAATCAGTGTACCTGTGCCTTTGTTATTATCTTGACATTATTTTTGGAAGTATGGAACTTAATGTAGCTCTTAGAATGTGCAGGACCCAAGGGGGTGGGCTATGACAAGCACATGCAGTATGGTGGCCCTGATGGACAGAAGGGAATGAAGATGCCTGTTCTTTGATTCTTGCCAGTAGTGGTGTCTGGTTTGGTTCCTCAGGGTTTGTCTTTCATCTTGTGGTCCCAGTTAGTGAAAGATAGATAGCTCGTTCCATAGTTCCTGACCTCTGTGGTAAAGCCTTAGTCCCAGGTCAGTGTGTATGTGACGGGGATAGACTCTACTAAGACACATTTTGGGATGTTCTAGACAGATGACTTGGTAGTTAAGCACCCTTGTTTTTGCAGAGGACCCAGATTTGGTTCCCAGAACTCACATAGCAGGTTACAACTATCCATAATTTGATTTCCAGGAGATCCAACATTCTCTTATGATCTCTTTGGTCATCAGGCACATATGTGGTACACATACATACATGTATGTGGCATAACAATTATACACACATGGAACAGAATTTAAAAATTAAAAAAAGACACACCTGGAACAGAAGTAACCTAGGGGATCCTGGACCTGTGGTCACTCTGACCCCTAGAGTAACACACCTCAGATGCCTGCACATCAGAGTCAAGCCTGGTATCCACAGAGACTTCTAACCCTGGGATAGCTCGGAATTAAATACCAAATGCCGGAGCAACTCTACCCACAAGCATTAGCACCATGGGATTAAGTTAGGTTGGATATACCCAGCTTGGGAGGTACTTGGAGTTTGAAATACAGAGAGAACTGGGCACACCACAGGAAGGGCCTGTCAGATCAACCCTGCAGTCTGGCCACTGCTACTAAGACATTGTTTTCAGACCTTGATTTTGGATGTCAATGTGCAGGAGCAGGTTTCTGACTGCACAGAGAGGGACAGCAGGGACCTGAGATGGTCAGCTGGTTTACACTCCATTTGCTAGATTTAGTGGTCTGACTTCAGTACAGAGATGCTTTGTTTTCTCAGGGCCATTAGAAGTCATTTTAAAGGGTAATGAGTTTGACTTACAAAGGCAGTCTAAGTGTTTGAGGGAACCCGATGTATCAGGCTTGTGAATGTGACTAAGTTACAGAATTCAGTAGTTCAAACCCTTTAGTTCCAACGGTAATCAAGTTAAGCTCCCCCGGCAATGATACGAAAACTCCTAGCATTATGAACAAAATGGCTCAATTTGTAGATCAGATTTAGGACCTACAGGGAATGAGATGTTATACTGCGAATTTAATACACTCCACGATAATCTAAATCAAAGAAACATCAAATGGTCCTTTGTGTGATAAAAGCTGCTCTCAAGGCCACCAAGAATCTCACACCGACACTGTCTTGCCCTCCTGCCTCAACCCACAGAAGGATCCCTCCATCCCATCCTCATGTGCCCTTTCTGCTGGCTCCCATTCCTCCCACTCCCCTGCATCAGAAATGCCCTGTGCAATGGGGCTGCCCACCTACATAAGAGAGCTCTGGAGCTCTTCACCCTTTTTCTTTTGGTGGAGCTGATTCTGCCAAATCTGTTCCTTTCAGAAAGTCTAGCCAATTACAGAAGCATCTGGCAGCTCTGTTGCTTTGTGCCCACATGTATCCCAGGTCAGGAGAGTGGATTCTTGAAGCTCATCTGCAGCTCTCAGAGGGATTCATACCTGCAGAGTCATTGCTGATGGTGAAGCCCATGCAATTTATCTGCAGGCAGGGAAACTTAGCCCTAAACCCTAGGTATTTCTCACAGAATGTGTCCTTCTTCTCATGGTTAATGTTTAGTACTTGGGAGCTGCATGTGAATATATATATCAGAACAAACGTGATTTCCATTCCATGCCAGATACAACATGTGCCTCTACAGATTGTGACTCATACGTACCACCTGAATATTCCCAGGAAAATGAATCGAAGGTGTTAGTTATTTTGCTGTTACCCTGCAAGGAAACATCACGAAACACGAAACACGACAGAATCCGCTAATAAGAGTTTATTCAGAAGAGAGGGATAGTGAGTGCCCGTACGGGAGACACGTGTGCAGAGAGATTAGATCAGAGTTATGGCGGCTTTTTATAAAGGTGGGGCGTGCACAGGTAGACGTAGATGACATAGGCACACCACGCGCTTGCGTGGCTACGTGACATCACGGATCCTGGTTACACGAGACGCCTTGACCCGGAAATGGCTATCTTGACCTGGAACTGGCCAGGCGGATGTGTCCGGGTCCACCGGTTGTCCTGGTTACGGGACGCCCTGACCTGGAAATGGCTATCCTGACCCGGACCTGGCTAGGCGGAAGTGTCCGCTGGGCATATGCAAACACGCCCAACCCTTCAGAAGGGCTTCTTGTTTTTAAAGCCCTGGGATGTTAAGCCCTAGCTCCCCCAGGAAACTGACAGGGTAGGAGTCTCTTGTCCTTGGTGATGTGTCTCTGGCCCTTCCCCTACCAACTCTGACAGGGCCTCTGGGACACTTCATTTTCTTTCTGTGTCTTTACTACTTTCCTGAAAAGAATATTCAAGAAAATCCTGCCTGGCCATTTCACCCGAATCTTAGCCTCTCCCTTATCAAGGGAACCCACAGAGGGAGTTCCTCCTCTTATTACTCTCCTTCTCTCCTCTTTGTGACCAAATAGCTGAAAGAGTTGACTTGAAGGAGGAGAGTTTTATTTTGGATCACAATTTGGATCACAGTCCACCTTGGCAGGAAGGTGTGGCAATATCAGGAAACAGGGAGAGCAAGACCAGAACCAGAGGTGGGTTATATTCCTCAAAGCACCACCTCCCTTTTTCAACTTCTCCCAGTTGAAAGTTCCACCTCTTAAAGCAGCTATTCTCAAACTGTGGGTTGTGATCCCTTTGGGGGTCAAATGCCCTTTCATAGGGCTCGCATATCAGATACCCTGAATATCAGAAATGCGGCAGGACCTCTGCTGTGCAGCTTATGGGATTAAGCATCAAGAGACGGTCAACTTCTACTTTTGTACTTTTGAGAACTCTGAGGTACCCCACAGGGCCAGCTCACTCTAAAAGTGTCACAGACAGAGCTCTAGAGTCTGCTGTGGGAAGCAAGGCACTGAGAGAGAATTACAGAGAGAACCAGGCTACCCCCAAGTGGCCATATTACCTACATGTCCTACAAAGGACACTAGGATGGCCATAGAAGAGTTACCTGGCTGAGCCCAGCCCAGCCCCACAGCTCATGAGGAAGCATGTAGAATGGCTGGTTTCCCTGTGAGGTTTTGGAGTGACTGTCACCTGTACTTCCTCTCTGATCTGGTGCCAGATGCTGCTCCCTGCGGTCCCTCGTTCTACCAAGCTGGCCTCTCATTGCTGCTCAAACCGTGTGTTTCACAAATGGGACCTTTCTCAGTGTCTGGAGCATGGGTGGAATACTGTAGATACTAGATTACAAAAAGTCTTAGGAAGGAGGGATGCAAGGAGGGAAGAAGAAAGGAGACAAGGAGAGATGCTGGGAAGCAGGTTGTTATGTAAGGCATCTGAAAAGGACGGGGCTGGAGCTCAGTGCAGAGCACTTGCCTGGCTTGGAGGAGGTTCTGGGTTCCATCTCTAATACCTCAGACAACAACAACCAACCAACTAAACACTTGGCAGGCTCCCCAATATATCATAGAAGACCCATAAAATAAAGTTCACATTCCATAAATACCCTTTGTGGTGAGCAGGGCTGGAGTGTGAGAATAGAGGTGAAGAAGTACATGGATCCACCCACTTGGGATTTTGTCCTACTTGAGCTGGCCTGGCCCTAACCTGAGGTGTTCTTACAAGGGAAGGGGCAGCTGACCTTTTGACATTCCAAAGCTTCCCCTGTTTTTCCATAGTTCAGGATGAGAACAAGAAGAGAAACCCTGCATCTCTCCATACTAGCAAAAATACCACAGCAAGGCTATGGCACTGTTGGGTTCAGGTCTTGGGAGCATCCTAAGAGGAAGCTTATCCCACACTATTTTTTTTAAAGCTGGGTTTCTCCCACATGGTGCTGGTGCTAGAGAACACTGGAAATTGGCTCAAGCACAGATTCAGGCCTGGTCTTAAGCAGACTCAAAACACCCGGTGGGAACATGCATATGTCAGCTGGCCCTTTCAAGTCTGATGCTGGTAGTTCCAGGACCACCCTGTGTAAGCTGATCTCTGGGAACCTGTCCTTTCTCAGAACTCTGTGCTTGTCAAAGATGATGGGAGGGAATGCCCTGGGAGCAAGCTAGTGGGTACATTTTCAGGAAGCTGCCCACCTTGGTCTCTTCCCAGGGCCCACATGTAGCTGTGTGCACCACAATCCCCTAGAAGACAACTCCCAGGATTCATGAGGCCAGAGTGCATGACAGGGGCTTTAGGGTCTCTTCCTGCTCCTACTTCCTACCTTTATCCCCACAGAGTTGCATGGTGCATGGGGAGGGGGAGGGAGTAAGAATGAAGAAGGACCCACAGAGTTGCATAGGGCAGGGCAAGGGATCCCTGTGAAGAGCATGTGTATCAGATCACATTTGTCCTGCCAGGTGAAACCTACCTTCTTTTATCCCTGCTGGGAACTGGTGGCAGGGCTAGGAACTGCTTCTAGATGTCTCTAGAACTAACAGAGACAAGGCGGAGCCAGCCCTGGATAAGCTGGTAGATGGACAAGTGGGCAGGTAGATGATTTAATGGAAGGATGGAGGGGTAGATAGATAAAGGATAGAGTGAGTAGATGCATGGACAGATGCTACTTAGATGAATGGATAGATGGGTGATGAATGGATGATGGAGGGATTGATGAGTGAGTAGGCAGATGGAAAATGGGGAGTAGGTTATGAATGAGTGGTTGAATGAACAATCCTGACCTCTGGGGTCTGAGGCTTTGCTTCAAAGCCCACGCCCTGCCAGTCTGTCATGTGGAGGGAGAATGCCTGGTGAAGTGTTAGGTGGGAGGATTAAGTGTGAGAGAAAGCGGATGTGAGGGGTGGGAGAAGGAGGAGGAGGATGTGAGGGGTGGAGAAGGACAACAGAAGGGAGAAGGAAAGCAGCTGAAGTAAACTGAGTCCAGTCACTTTGAAGATTCCCTGGCTGCAAGTCCAATTACATCTAATAACAGCTTGCAGCAGCTTGGCGCCTTTCTCCTGGAGCCAAAGCCTTCACTGACATTCCTCAGAGAGAAGAGAAGGTGTGTTATTATCATCACCGCTTAATACTAAATAAATGAGATCCAGGGAGGTGGAGGGCCTTGCCCAAAGTTACAGGCTCTTGGGTCAGGGAAGGGACTAGGCAGGAAGAACACAACTCCCTACACTGTGAGCATTGCTAGACCTTCTGAGTCGCACACTTGCCTTGTCTGAGCTTTCCCAGGGCCTATGAGAATTAGAATTTGTAAATCACAGATTCCCATGACACACTGCGAGTTCCCAGCTATGACACTGGGGACGTCCTGACAGGGCAAGCCAAGCGACTCCTCCTAAGCCATTGGTTGCATCAAAGCTGGGACTGTCTGAGGGTGAATTTGGAGTTCAGAGGCCAAACTTAACCTTTGGAATACGGCCCAGGGTCCATGAAGCCCAATAAAGCCACTAGAAGCCTACAGGCTTCTCTTCCTTTCTTGCCCAGTTACACAGGGCTTCAAGAAGCTTTCTCAGTTTCTCATCTTGTCCCTCCCTCTGATGAGTGGGCTCCACTCTTCCATAGGATCCACCCCTTCCTAGTCTGCTCTTCCATATCTCTCTTCTCTTCAAGCACTTAACCACAGTCCTCTCTGTCACCGGGTCAGGGGCTGTGGGTTCTACAGGAGGAAAGAGGTAGGCGGTTGGCATTCCTGGGGCCTGAGTCACAGGTAAACTGTCAAGGCAGCACCACCCAGGGCTGCCCTGCTCCCCTTCCCTGTGAAAAACAACCAGAGCCAGGCAGCCAAGAATGTCCCTGAAGGGCCGGCTTAAGGGTGTTGTTTCTTGGCTTCCTCTCCAAAAGTACTCTTTGTATCTTTATTGAAATGAGAAAAATGTAGAGTGTTATTGATCTTCAGTGGCTGCAGGGAAGTCTTGTGGAGACTGACACAGGGTGGCTGATCATCTGTGCCTGGGGCAAGAAGTCTCTGAGGGCTCCTTCCTGAGTGATCCCAGGCTTTGCTGCTGAGTCCTCTCTGAGGCACAGGCTACTGGAGTGAAAACTGTGAGCAGAGGGTGAAGGTGGACCCCATGAGGCGCACTGCTCTTTCTTGCTTCAGCAGTCACTAGGGCCCCATGGAAAGACCCACGCTCTAGAGATGAGCACTGCAGTGTTTGGTACTTGTCTATGAGACCTACAGGTAATTAGGCTAACGATATACTCATGGAAGATGGGTGGGTGGGTGATGGATGGCTGATGTGATGGATGGCTGATGAGTCAATGATGGATGAGTGGTGGATGGATGGAGGAATAAATGTACAGAGTAACAAGATCCTGGGTCATAAGGAAGAGATTTGGGATTTTGCCAAATTCTCCTTTGTAGCAGGATGTTAAATGACATGCTTACAAAGGCCAAGCTTCAGTATGAAATGTATAGGGAACAACCCATTCTTCTTTCAGCTCAACAGCCTACCCAGGATCTGGTCATGGAAGGACAGGCAACAGAACAGGTGACATAGGGGGCCAAGGGAAGAAGGGTACTCAGAAGGATGGGTAGGTTGAGAGCAGGGCAGTGTAGCCTTTGGCTCCCTGGCTTTGTCTGCTTCTCATGCCAGCATCAACAACTAGGCTGGCATTCTTGGAGTCTAACCTTGGGCTCAGCCCTGCTATGTTGACAGGGTCTTCAGGTGGCCCAATTACACCTATCCTTTAACTGGGTACCAGTGCAGAAGGCTAGGATTACACTCCCGTCTTACAAGTGGCATAAAACCAAGGCATCCAGAACCGGGCCTTTCAAACTGCCCTGAAAGTTTTTGGGCCAAGAAAAGAGGGGCTGGATGGAGCCCTGGCTCTGGTCACTGGTTCTCTGGAGTGGGCGGCCAGTAAAGGCTGAAAAGAAGGTGCTCAGCGCACCCTGCCTAGCCAGGCCTCCAAGCTTTCCCACACAGCCTCTGATACCCACAGGGCAATGCAGTGACACTCCCTGTTAGAAGTGGAGCCTCTGCCTACAAGGAGTGAACAGAAGCTTGGATCCCTATTGACCTGGCATCTGTAAGTGCTTGGAGCTTCTGGAAGCTATAGAGTGTCTCAGGTAGAGGGGGCATCAATATTTTGTTAGAGTTAAGAGCCAGATTGCCATCCACAGCACAGAAGGAGGACCCGAATTCCCAAAATCTGATGACCTTTGGTGCCTTGTTCGTTTTCTAAGTGTGAACTGACATCTGGATCTTAATTTAACCTAATCATTTTTCTTGTTTTAAAAAGAGGATCCCTAATTGAGACTTTAATCCTTACTGCCGGTTTGTTTACACCTGGACAGCAACAAACAAAACTTGAGGGAAAACCCAGCCAAGTGTTTGGGCCTATCCCTTCATAACTGGAGTTCCTTAGAGTCAGGTCTCCCATCTGGGCTCTGACTGTAAGGCTCCCAAAGTGGACTGCAGGCCTAGGTGGCCCCAGTGTGCTTCTACTTGGGTCTTCTCCATTCATCACAGCCCCCTCAGCCCACCTATTGTGGAAGACACAGAAAGCCACCTGTGGCTGGGAAGGCTGCCAGCTAAGTTGCTATTGAGGATCCGTCCCATGAGAGTGATGCCTTTTCCCCTGTTCACTGAATTATGTCCACAAAGACAAGTTCCTGCCCCAACATCAGGGGTGGTTGCCCTGTGTCCTGGTCTAGAGGCCTGCTGCACAGTAGAAATACACTACACAGTCACATCTGCTCTCTAGCAAGGCCTACTCAGGGGCATCATGCCTCATCACATCAGTTCTGGGCCCCACAAGCAGATCTGGAGAGGAGCCCACTTGCTACCCATCTTCCATATCTCCTGTCACCAACGTGATGCAAACTCTACACCCATCTACTCTCAAGAAAGAGCATAATCTACACTCCCTTCAAGAGGTCACAGAGCGCCAGGATTGCAAACATTGTCCTTCTCAGAGACATCATTTCAGGGTCTGACGTGTAGCACCTGTGGGCAGGTTGTTTCAGGGGTGGTGTTTTCCTTCTACCCTAATTTAAGACCCCATGCAGACCTGTCAGCCTGTCCCTATTCTGTCCTCCGTTTGTGCAATGGTTGAATTGTGTCACCCAGTAGTCATGTTCAAGTCATAAGCCTAGTACCAGGCAGTGGGTATTTGCAAACCAAGTCTTTACAGATACAGATCAAAGTCAGATGAGGTCACACTGAACCTGATGAATCCTACTTTCAAGGAGAATATCCTTTTAAGAATAGAGAAGGTCACATAGAGATCCAGAGGTCCAGAGAGGACTAGACCATATGAAGACTAGGCCAGAGATAGGAGTGATGTAGCCATGGGCTACAAAATACCATGGTGTATTGGTGTTTCAGAAGCTGGGAGCAAGAACAAAAACAGAGTGCTCCCAGGAGTCCCTAAAATTCTGTTATTTGAAACCCAGCAATGAAATTCTGTTAGCTGAAGTCACTCAGTTTGAGGTCTGTTGAGACAGGAGCTCTAACAAGCTAAGACCAAGGATATATCCAGATTGACAGGGACAGCAGTTTCCACCAGCCAGTGGTAGCCAAGCCTCATCTCTCTTTTTTCCTTCCCTACCTCATAAGCGACCTCTTTTGGGGATAGGGTTACAAATGGAACAAGAAGAAGGGAAGGGAAAGTCATGTGGGGCATGTCATCTGCCCAGGGAAGGAGGTGTCTCAAGTGCATTCACCGTCTGAAGGGGAGACGCACCTCAGCTACAGCCATGGCAAGGGAGCCATAAACTGAAATAAAGGAGTGGCTCTAGGGATGAGCAGGTGGCTCAGTCAGTGGGGTGCTTGCTGTGTAAGCATGAGGACCTGAGTTCTATCCCCAACACCCCAGCTCCGAAGAGAAGGACACAGGTCGGTCATCGGCCAGCCAGCCTAATCAAATCAGCGAGTGAAAGTCCTAGTGAAAGAGCCTGTCCCAAAAGCAGAACAGAAGAGCAACAACAAACCAGTAAGGTGGGGACCAAAAGATGGCTCAGTGGGTAAAGGCACCACCAAGGCCAATAATCTGAATTTGATCCCCAGGATCTACACGATGG
>CABHPR010119635.1:0-26931 GCA_902168415.1 Peromyscus melanophrys
CACACACACTAATGAATCAGCTTCCTGCCTGCTTGCGGCCCACCAATTCAGCGCCACCGAAGGTCTTCATGTAACAGTGGACCAACCTTAAGGGAATGAAAGACTCTACTAAGGACCGACTGGCCATCAAGGAAACAAACAACAACAAAACAAAACAAAACGTGTGTCTGATTGGTATTGATGTATTGATAACCATGAATGAGCACAGCAAAAGACCTTCTCCCCCTCCCTCCCTGTCTCCCTCCCTCCCCTAGAGCCCTATCCACCCGGGTAAATCTCAGAGGCCCTGGACGTACTTTCATCACCTGGGAAGAGTTGAACTCATGTACCCCTGTAGAATCCTCATCTACTGGCCCCAAAGGGGCCAGCTCACAGTCCCTTCTTCTCTCCCTTAGCCTCTTCTGGGCCTCAGCCTTGGCAAGGTGATGGATTCCGAACCAGAAGTTGGCGCATCCACCAAGTAATTATTGTTGTTTATCTCCCTTGTTTGTGTGGCTGAACAACAGCTCATTTTCAAACTTAATAGTCAATCCTCAGAAAGACAGAACTGCCTTGGTCACTCTTGGGAGATGGCTTGAAGATGGGATGGGAAAACAAAGACGGGCAGAGGACTGCAGAAAGGAACCTGGTATGTCCGCAGCCCCTGCTCAGGCCAGTCCTGCAGATGCCCCACTGCAGAGCCCCCCAAAATGGGGCATCCTCTGCCCAACCTGCTTCCTCTGGGCCAGCTACAGCATGCCCTAGTGGGACAAGGGACAAGCCCTTCACTCCTGCTCAGGCTGGGGGTTGGCCGTCCAACAGTACGCACCTCATCAAACAGGAAGGGTTGATTAGCTAATGATGAGGGAGTGGGGGAAGCAGGCTGGCTTCCTTTGTGGAAGAACTGGCTGAGCAACTCAGGCCGCGCCGCCCCCTCTTCCCCCCCCCCCCCACCCCCGCCCCAGCCTCAACCTAGGCAGAGAAGCGTGGCTTTGTGCCTATTAACCATGATGAAATGCTGCCACCTGCTGGTCAGTTCTAGAACTCCAGGAGCCTGAGTCCAGGAGCTCTAGAGCTAAGAAATTGGTTCCTCATCACCAAATGCAAAAGCTAAAAGAAAAGAAAAGAAAAAAAAAAAAAAAAGAATCAGGTGCTGTAATCCCAACATGTGTCAGGAAGATGGTGAGTTCAAGGTCGTTCTTGGATACATAAGTGAGTTTGAAGCCAGATTGGGCTACAAGAGAGTCTCCAAAAAATAAAAAGTGTTCTGAAAGGTAAGAGTTATGAAATTATGAAAGACTATATAACAGCAACCAGGTTGGGATGTTGTCATTGTTCACTTTGTTGCTTCAGAGATTATAATAAAGTTACAATCTCCAGATTATTAATCACTTCCCAGGGTTTGCAAACAGGGTTTTGGAACTCAGCTATCTCTTAGAAGTTCTTCTTCTGTACAGGTGGGACAACTTGTCCAAGGTCAAGCAATTGCTATGTGGAACAGCCAGGATCCCAGCCCAGGCCCAGTGGCTCTGACTCTGCACTCTCACCTGGCTCCTTAGGTGCAGAGAAGCCCCAACACATTACTGTACATCTCCCTGGGTCCCCAATACTCTCTTCTTCCACTGCCTTGCTCAGGAGACTGTTTGAGCTCCCAAGCCCACCCATGTGTGAGAATTACTGTTCCAGGACATAATGGCATTGTCCCTCCGGGATTCTGCTCTGAGTCCTGGAGGCCCAGAGCAGAGCCTAAAGATTATAGGGCCCCAGCCTTCTCTTCTGAATGGGAAGGCTTTTCCTGGGTCGAGGACTCAAGGTCTAGAGGTCTGGGATGGTCAGATCTAAAGGAAAGAAGAGGTAATTGGGCTGGGGAAAGAGAGCCTTGGGGATGGGAATCGGCTACCTGGATTCCAGCCCAGCCTCCACCCCAGTCCCTACCTTGACCAAGCACATCTCCCAGTCCCTTCCAACCCTCTTTGTGGTGACAGCTGAGGATGGACGCCAGCAATGATCGATCCAGTGGAAACACTGGGAAAGGCTGGACCCAGAGAGGGTAAATAGCTCGTCCAGGTACAAGGAAAAGATGGCAGGGCCAGGATGAGAAGTCAGGTCTCCCAGTCACCCAGCCAGAGCTTCCTATCATCCCCAGTGCAGCCCCGTCTTCCCTGTCTGCTAATAGGCATTCCGTGCCCTACCCAGAACTTCCTACAGCCCAGAGCTTTGCCGAGTCTGAGAGGAACCTAAAGTGGTAAACGTCCTGCTTCTGGGAGAGACACTTCCCCTGTGTTGGGGACCTGCCACCGGTCTGTCATCTTCTCAGAGGGAGGTGGCCTGGGAACTGAGAAGAGAAGGTTCCTGGTTGCTTTCTAGTCACAGCTCCAGAGATGGTAACAGTGATGGCCTGGTGAGTGGGGGTGTGTTCAATGACGCTGCCACCTGGGTCCCAGCAGAGGGCCCAGGGCCGCCAGATGCTGCCCTCATCCTCCTTGCCTTACCTCTGTGCCGTAGGTGACAGCCCTACTGAGGGTAGGCAGTGGCTCAGGCCCTCCCTGACTTTCCCCTGGAGAACTCTGCTCCTATCCCACCCCCTCCTCTGCGGCGGGCAGGGGGGACAGGGCTTCCCTGACTTTCCCCTGGAGAACTCTGCTCCTATCCCACCCCCTCCTCTGCAGCGGGCAGTGGGGACAGGGCCCTCCAGGACTGGGAGCCACTTGGGCGAGCACTGTTCTCAGAGTCTGGGCAACTCTGGAGCCTTCACTGCATCCCAGGTCCACAGCATAGGTCCTAGGAAAGGTCCGTGGACTTCATAGCATTAAGGACACAGGAGGTGACCTGCTGGGCACTCCTTGGGGACTGTTACTGGGGAAAAACAGCAGCAAGGTTGGGGCTTAGGGAGCAGCAGCCAAGTGTGGGGAATGCTGTCCTCTGGACTCTCATGGCATGGCGTGGTCCCTTAGCAGTGGCCGTGACCCCTGCCTCTCCTGAGCCCTTTGAGCTTCCTGCCCCCCACTTCTTCCTGCTGGCTCTCCTTTCTCCTGGCTCCCAGGAGCCCCTCATGGGAGGCCTGGCTATTGAGATCTGAAAACCCCTTGAACCCCATAGGCAGAGGGACAGAGAAGGAGGAGCCATGGTGCTGCCCCAGGCAGACCAGCTGAAGCTGATTTAGGTACTCTTCACAGTGTGTGGTGTATGGTATAGTGGCTGCTCCCCCCCCCCCCCCCCCCCCATCGCCATTTTGACAGCCGGGGGTAGGAAGAAGAGTTAAGGACCATTAGAGCTAAGACATATGATGTCCAGGCCCCACCAGGGGAAAGCTTGTCAAGTTTGTACTTTCTCTGCTACATCATGCTTCTATCTGGTTTGATCACCTCTTCCAGGAAGCCCTCCATGACTTTCCCTTAGGTCTCTCTGGGGTCTAGGGATTTGGGTGGTGTCATTTCCTTCCTCTGAACCCCAGTCCCAGGACAGTGCTGTCCTAGGGGAACAGCCTCAGTTGTGGCCTCTGCCACCCAGGGCCCCTCCATGGAGAATATCCTTGGGCCATGCCTCTGGTCCATCTCTACCATAGAGCTCAAGTCACTAGCTCAAAATACCCATGGAAGACCCTAGGGCATGGTGGCAGAGGATCTGACCACTCGCAGTGGTTCTCGGGCTACTCAAGGGCTCCCTGGGCCTCCACCTTTCGTGTTCAGTATTAATAAAAGTGTGCCTCAGAAAGTTCCAGGTTTCTGTTCCTCAGAGACCCAAAGGCATCATGTTTTCAAGACATAAGAGGGCGCTGGGTGGTGGTGGTGCACTCCTTTAATCCCAGCATTCAGAGGCAAAGGCAGGCGGATCTCTGTGTGTTCAAGGCCAGCCTGGTCTACAGAGTGAGTTTCAGGACAGCCAGGGCTACACAGAGAAACCCTGTCTCAAAACCAAAGGAGTAAGAGGGGGGATGACTGGACACCAGCTCCCTATGACCCTGAGGAACCACCCACTCATTCATATCCGGAGAAGTAAAGAGACAAATGGTTTATTCAGGGAGGGGGAAGCCCAAGCCAAAAGTACCCCTCCCCGCCCCTGCAAGCTGACCCGAGCGGCCCCATCGGCCCAGAGCGGGAGACAAGCCCCCAAACACCCAGTGCTGCTGCTGATATGGCCCTCTCAAAGCCTAGTGACATGTGACATGGTTGAGGGCTGACTCCCCTGATATGTGTGGTACCTCCCAAGCGACACCACTCTTACCAGCCCACCTGCTGCCCCTCACTGTGAAGAGTACCCAATTCCATATGAGTGAAAGTCTACGGGCAAATTTTCATGAGTGTGCTGTGGCACATCAGAGGACCCGCTTCCCCCAGCAATGGTGGAAAAATGTCTAGGCTATGATCCTCTTGCCAGGCAGGAGAGCCCATTCTCTGGCTTTGCGGCCTCAAAGTAGACATGGCAGAGCCTCACAGCTGGACCAGGAAAAAGCCAAGATGCTGAGAGCATCCTCTAAGGTGTGGCCAGGCCACACAGGCTTGGGTAAGTGGGATCCAAAAGGACACACAGGACCGGTTTCTTCCTGACAGACTTGGGCTACTGATAAAACGTGAGTCCAAGAGATGGGCACAGAGAAGTTGCCTTAACTGGGGACCTACCGTCCGCAGTGGAGGGAAATGGTCACCAAGCCTGGACATGGTAGACCCCGGGCTGGGGAAACAGACTGGCACCAAGCGGACCTGGTGACCAGCTTTGGGAGAGGTTTACAAGAAAGGAGCCCAACTGTCTCTCACCCTGTGGTAGGTAACTTGGCCTCGCACATAGAAATCACAGTGACTGTATGTCATCAAGCAGAAAAGGAACCCATAGGGGAGCAGAGGAAGCCAGCGTGCTCTGGGATGGGGTGGGGGGCTGCCAGAGGCTGTAGGAGGGCAGAGTGGGGTGGGGCTCCTGCCCCGCAAGAGTGCAGCAGCTTGGAAAGCAGGAGCGACAGGAGAACGGGGTTGCGGGGCTCCACGCTGAACTCAGGGGGCCTCATTGGATCCCATCCCGCTGCCTTTGTTGACGTAGAATGGCCGGTAGTGAGACTGTGAGGGAAATGGAAAAGGCAGTGATTAGCCAGGTGATAGCAGAACTCCCTAACCAGCCCACCCACCCTAGACCTCCCCAAGCAATACTGGACCAAACCTACAACCCGCTTGTGCCCTGTGGCCTGACCTGCAAGAGCTACCCACCTATCTTGCTACCAGGAGGTGGCCCCTGATAGCATCAGAACTTCTGGGTCCAAATTCTAACTAGAACCCATTCCTGTCATTTAGTATATGAGCTTGGATTTCATCCGCCACCCACAATGTCCTCCGAGGGCCACCGCGGCCACCATGTGCATAGATAGCACTTTGTGTTCTACAAAACTACACAGCACTGTGCCAAGGGCTCTCCGTCGACAGACTCAATTAGGTTTTACAACCATCCAATTAAATAGGCTACTGTGACCATGGCCACTTTATGAGTAAGCAAACCAAGGCAGAGAGAGGCTAGGCAACTTGCCCAAGTCACCCAGCTAGTGAACAGGGGGAGCAGGATGAGAGACCCAGAGGCTGGTCTCCAAGATCCCATCATCCCCTGCCCCACCCCATTTCTTGGTTTCATCCTTGTGTCTCAGGCACTTCACATGTCGGCTTAGGCTCTCTACATGATTCTCCCTAGCAGATGGGGACAGAATGAGTGAACCGCTGCCCCAGCCCACAGTGTTCCCCAACCACCGTCCATAATTGTGGAGTATGAGCCTCTCTGGCCAGAGGCATGAACAGCTTTGCCAACCTCCACTCTGGGTCATGCATGTCACATGACAATTTTGGGGGAATCAGCCCTTCTCCTTTTGTCCTCCTAATCCCTGCCTCGGGGCTCTGAGAAGTCAAGTCCCCTGGGCTGGAATGGAAGAGCAAAGTGGAGCTGTCCCTGACTACTAGAGCACCAGTAGCCTCAGGAGGGTCTCGGGAATCAGCCCTGTCCCTAAGTGGGTCAGACATGGAGCTGCTCTGTGCCTCCCAGACACTCCTGCTCTGTGACTTCTGCACAGCAGGAGGCAGACCTAGGCAATGCCAGGGCAGGAGAGTTTGCAGCCAGACCTGAGCTAAACCATCAATTCACAGAGGAAGAAACTGAGGCCCAAGAAGGAAAACTGAGCATGGATAGCGTCATGAGGCCGCTCCAAGAAAGCAGGGCCTGAAGCCAGGTTCTCCAGCCCTCAGGTCCATTCCAGGACCCCCAAAGCAGTCCACAGGGTGAGGTGAATGGATTTTCCTTTCAGAAAGGCTGGGTCAATAGCACATATGGATTGCAGGCCAGTGAACATGGCTGCAGTCTGAGAGGCTGGGGCAATGGGTGAACAGGGTGCTCATTTCCATCGCTCCCTAATTAGGATCGCAGTGTGTGAGAGTTAGAAGGACTGTGCAATCACCCAGGCTGAGGAATTCAAGTTAGAAATGGGAAAGCTGAGGCATGGAAGATCAACTCATACACGATTGCGTAGCAAGCTGGTGATGGCTGGGTCCCAATTGCCAGGCAGCCTGAGTCTTAGGCTGGCCTCTGTGCACACCACACTGGCTTCCATCGTCCCAGCACTAGGTGCCAGGTGGACACCACAACCTTGTCCTGCTGGAGCCCTCAGAGGCTGGAGAGCCTTCTCTATGCGGACTCAGGTCTGGGGGACAGGAATGTATATGATAGGGAGAGGAACGATTTTCTCCCATTATCGGCTTTCCACAGTCCTGCTGCTTTGATGCCCTTGGGCCCAGCTCCACATTACCCACGCAATCACTTAGCTCCTCTCGCCCACAAATTAAAGAGTTTTTCCAATTAAACCAGCCCCAGCTGCTCTTTGGAGAACAGAGCAAATCCTGTGCTCTGACCTCAAAATGCAAAAGCAGTGGAAGCCAAGAGCTCTGGCCCCATCTCAACAAAACCCTGATGCTACCTGCCTGGTAGGCTGCTTAGCCCTCTCAGGAACTAGCACAGACCCTGGGAGGAAAACATTAGGGGAGATGAAGTCTCTGGTCACTGCCGTTCCCAGGCCAGGGTAAGATGCGTCCGGTCTGCAGGGAACTGGGGGCCACTTCATCTCACCATCGCATTGTAAGAATGAAGAGCCTTGAGAAGGGGTATGTGGTTCTGAAGTGCCAGCAGGTGGTCTGGGTCCTTGGCCACACACACCACCAGTGCTGCTTTCTAGTAAATCCCAGCTTAAGGCTATTAGAGAGTAAATCCTGAATATACTTCCTAGTGTTCCAGCTCCCCGAAACACACACTATCACCCCTAATGGCCTCTATGTCATTAGAACTGGAAAGTAGCCCCAAGAGAGGGACCCATCTCTGGGATGCCTGTCCAGTGAACTAAGTAATTTACAATCATACACCTCTTGGAGACCAAGCCACCACAGATGCCCAGTTATCACTCGCAAACACAAACACGGGCTGTCCATGCTACAGATTCTAAACTGAGGTCAAAGGTGGTGTGTGTTTACCCAGGTTCCCTACATATAAGCCTGTGTGTGTCTCTCTCTCCCTTTGCTACATGTGGTTGCCTAGGCCATTGCTGCCTCCTGTTTTCCCAGTGTGGCCCAGAGAAGTTCTTCTCTTCCCACAGACCCTGAAAGCCTACACAGTTGCCGGGCCATTGGACATGCCTGTGCTCCGCAGCTCTCCCCCACTCTGTCCCCAAAGTGCACCTTACTCACCAGCAAAGTCTGCTTGCCAGATTTCCAAGTCTGAGGCTGGGCCTTGGAAGCCTGGCTCCGGAGGAGGGAGGGATAGCCTGTGAAGACAAGATGCTCCAGTCAAGAGGAGCCTGGGCTGGTGCTCAGGGACCCCCACAGAGGGAGCAGCATAGCTGCCTGCCCTAGAGTCACTCCCAAGCATCATCTAGCCCAAGAGCAAGTTCAGCCACCTGCAGAGGTGTGCAACAGCTGGGACGGTGCAATTGCCAACTGGAAATCCTGGGAGGCTAGCCAAAGGAAGGAGGCGGCAAGGCAGACAGAAGGAGGAGCCAGCCAGGTAGACAGGGACAGACAGCAGGAGAATATTGTCTCCCAGTCCAGGTCTCTACTATACTGCTAGGACCAGCACCCACTCACCCTGAGGGCTTACCACCAAAGACTCATCCCTTTCCCAGAGTCCAGGACAATCCTTCAGTCAGCAGCCCCTGCCAACACTACCCAGAAGGAAGGACTCCTGGCTCTGCTGTGCTGTGCTGGGGGTCAGAGTGACATGTCTCATTTGTGGAGCTCCACTTGGGCCAAGTACCACGTGAGTGTCTGCCCCTCGCTTGGTTCCCCTCCACTCCCCCGTCTCCTCTAACTCAGCAGTTTGCCTGAGCCACATGCCAGCCAGCAGCTATCAGGACTGGAAACCACAGCTTGCCAGATTCCAAAATTCATAATCCCATTCCCTCTGCCTGGCTCTGGCTGTGTCACAGCTCACTAGCAGCAGACCAGGAACCCACAAACAGGCAGCCATTTGCTAGTGTGACTGTCACTCAAGGTTAGGACAGCAAGCCCAAGATCCCAGCAGGTGGCTCTCCGTCCTTGGGGAGCAGATGCTAAGCCCAGGATCAAGCTGCCTGCTGCCTCCCTGGCCCTCCTTCTCAGCCCAGGGACCTCTATAAAGAACTTAAGTGCACAGCACAGTGGAAACCCCACTCAGCCCACAGGGCAAACAGCAGTGGTTTGGGAAGAAACTGGCCTGTGACTTGGAGAATGAGAAGCTGGGGAGATTAACAGCGTCTGTCCTTGGCAGCCACTGTCCAGTGAGGCTGCAACTGTATGGGGTAAGCCATACCACCTGCCACTTCCCACAGCCCTGAGCAAGAATCCCTGGGGATGCCCCTGCGTCTAGCGTCTAGTGTAGGAGCTACCTGAGAAAGAGAAGATTCTATAGGTCCTGAGTGATGATGAAGACTGGGAACTGAGACCTTGCCTCTCGGTTTCCAGAAAGAAAAACCCGTACCAGCCATAAGAGCTAAGGGTAGGGACAGGGGTGGCCCAGGAGAACCATCTTGGCAGCAGGCAAAAGTCCAGAGAGAGTGAGCTAGGATGGCAGGGACCGGGGACATGCATGTCTCTCTGGGGAGCTCTGAAGAAGAGGGACCAGGACACCCTTGAAGTGGCAGAGCTCTCCCACAAGATGGCCACCTGCCCTACTATGGCAGCGGAAGGGAAGGGATGGGAAGAAGGTGGGTACCGGGATTGTTTTTAAACAGCCCACTGCGGTCCAGTGGCTTGGAAAACTCTGCAGTGGCCTGTCCCAAGGTTGTGAACTGATAGGGGGTTTTCCCAGTGCCTGCTGGGAGAGAGAGAGGTGTTAGCAGCATGCGCCTACTATCTAGGAGGCTGAGACTCTAACACCTCACGGTGGGGGGGGGGGGACACTGTACTCTCCTGTGCCCCACAGCCTTACTCAGACCTGGGAGCTGGAGCTGGCTTGGCGGCCCCCCAGTGTTCCCTGTCTGCCTGTGGGCCTGGTAGAGGGGATGGAGAAGGGGATCTCAGGACTTGGGTATCCTTCTCCTGACATAGAAGGCAACCTGTCTAGGCCATTCCTAGTCAGTCTGGTGAGTTACTATGCTTGAGGGTGAGGTGGGCTCACTGAATCTGAGAAGGGGTCCTTCCAGGGTGGGCCTTAGCTGGAGGGGGCCCCCAGTCTGATGGGGAATGTGTGAGGCCTAAGAGCTGTTACCTCTGTGTCAGGTGGCCTTCAGGCTAGGCTTGAGCAAGGAACAGGTAAGCTGGAAGCCAGCGTGCCAAGGTGAGCCCCAGAGTGTCCCAGGCCTGGCCCAGGGACTGCTCTTCTCCTGTGTCCTGCAGGCTGGAACCCCTTACTCATTCCCTGCTTCATCTTGCTTCATCCTGTTCTCAATACAGGCTGTGCCCTATCCTGGGCTGGACCACTAAGTGCTAAAGCCACTTCAGAGGCCACTGTTTGCTGTGGGGTTTTGGGGGGAGGGTGTGCCCCAGACAGCTCCTTTCTCTCTCCATCCCAAGGGACCCAGCCTCTGATCCTCCCAGGACAGGTGTTTTGGGTGTAGGGAGAGGTGAAATCCCTACCCATCAGAATTGCCTCTATGGCCTAGAGAGAGAGACAGACCTTGGGCCTGCTACACACAGGTAGTAGTACATACTACTACACTACACACTACTACACACTGCTTCAAGCCTATATCCTCAGGGTGACCCCAACCCCAGGGGGCAGGAGGGATAGACCATTCAGCCAGTTTAAGACCTATGAGAATACAGTAAGTAGGTAGGGGTCAAGTATAGGAAAAGAAAGTCACACCCGAGAGGCCTGATCCCACCTCCCCAGAGGGACTGCTGCAAGATGACTCTTGGAAAGACTGGGGGGCAGGGTCTAGTCAACTGCTGGGAGTCAGCGGGTAAACAGAGTTAAATCAACTCTGTGGCAGAGAGGCTGGGAAAGTAATATAAAAGAAGCATTTAGGCCAGGCGGTAGGGATGCCTCTCCAGTCACTGAGACCTGTTGTCCCAGTCCTTCTTTAGGAGCCCCTATATATGTCACACCCAAGAAACACTGCTGTAGCCCGGCCCCTTTCCCCGCCTTGGGATGCACCAAAGGTCCAGGCTCAGCCTCCGTCTAGGTCAGAGGCCTCACCTCCAGAAAGCGAGGGAAGAGCTAGCCAGAGAGGGAACAGAGACAGGGGCAGCCTCCAGGCAAAGCACGAGCTCACCTTTCAGGGAGAAGGAGGAGTTGCCTTGCACAGTGGGCAGGTCCTCAGAGTTCTGAACAGTGGACGAGTACTCCCAGACTCTGGAGGTGTAGTTACCTGGCAGGAAAAGAAGGCATGTCAGACCCAGGTAGGCTGGCCTGGAGAAGGAAGGGCGGGACCAGGACAAGAGCAATTCCTTGACTCTTGGTCCCTCTGCCACCTGTGAGCTCAGGATGCCACATTGCCTGCCTCACACTTGCCCAGTCATCCCTGCTGTGGAAGGTGTGTAAAGGATAGGTGTGTTCCTGCAGGCCACTGTCCTCAGAATAAGACACAGATTTGTACTTTCCAGTGTGTATGATGAGATGTGGAGTGGCCCACAGGAAAGGTCAAGAGGATACCTCTACCCACCTTTATATGGGGTTCCAAGGATCAAACTCAGGTCACCAGGCTCACACACCAAGTACCTTTACCCACTGAGCTATCTTGTCGGATCCTGTCCTCAGAATGGGGGATGGGGGAAGCCCTTAACACAACCCACGGGTCTTGCATGAACTGCTCATTCCCACCCA
Organism: Peromyscus melanophrys; assembly: GCA_902168415.1. Classification (NCBI taxonomy): domain Eukaryota; kingdom Metazoa; phylum Chordata; class Mammalia; order Rodentia; family Cricetidae; genus Peromyscus; species Peromyscus melanophrys. The sequence continues at coordinate 11,230 of CABHPR010119635.1, forward strand.
TTCCCACTCACTTCCTGGAATTCCAGCCAAGTTGTGACCTCAGTTCCTCCAGCAACAGCTTCTTTCTTGTCTCTGGCTTTGGATCCAGAATGGTCCTTCGCTTGGGATGTGCCCTTGCTCCCCATCCTCAGCAAATTCATAGAGCATGTCTCCATGTCGCCTCCCCCAGGACCCTGTGTACACCTCTTCCTGCTGCCTCCCATCACCCTGCACATCCTGTGCTCTGGGTTGCAGTTGGCTGTTTAATTGTCCATCTCCTGTGGTGCTGGGGACATGCTTGTTTGGCCCAACATCAAACTGATGCCTGGCAGAGCCTTATTCCTGAAGGTACTCACCGCATGTTTGATGGATCCATGTGCTAACTAATGAGCAAATAAATACAAACACATCCTGTCACTTGGGGACAGAGACAGTTGACAGAATGCCTGGTGGCCTGTTCGTGGGGGTGAACATGCTAACAGACAGCTATGTGCAAGGAGGTTTCTGTGGTGTGGAGAAAGGGCAAGTAGGGAGAAACAGCGAAGGCACCAAGATGACTTTGGAGTCCCCACTGATGAGGCACCCAGTGCTTCCTCAGCCACAGAGAGCCTTGGGTACCTCCTAACTCAAGCTCCCTCTGGAACAGTGCCCACTAGCCCATGTGGTCCTCTTGTCCCTAACGGATGAATTGGGCAAAATGAGGCAAGTAGCCACCCTGAAGTTGGATTTGGGGGCCTCCCCCAGCAAGAGTCAGGACACTAGGATACACCTCTGCTGAGTCATATACTAGCCATGAAGTGGTTACTGCTGTTGCTACTAACAGTGTTGCTGCTGTTCTCTCCTATAGGTGCTTTCTGGGTTGGTCACAGCTGTACATCTTCTGTATGTGGAATGAAGGATAGGTAATAGGTGGGCAGGTGGGCATGCACGGATGTACATGTGCCTGTGGAGGCCAGAGGTCAACATCAGGTGTCTGTGGTCACTTATCCACACGGTTTTGGGGACAGAGTCCCTTTTGAACCTGGAGCTTGCTGATTTGGCTAGACTGATAACCTAGGAACACCCCCCCCCCCGTCTCCTAGCACTGAGATTCCAGGCCCATGGAGCCATGCTCAGCTTTTGCGCATGAGAGGTGGGAGTCAAACTCAAGTCCTTGTGGTTTCGTGGCAAGTACTTTACCAACTAAGCTAGCTTCTCGGGCCCTATAGATATGAATCTTAATGAACAGTAGAGAGGCCCAGCCATCGCCTCTCCACCAGATGGCAGTGACCTTCCAGTGTCCAGGGACCTATTCTTCATTGAAGACTCTTCCACGGGCTGGACCTGGATGGGTGTGCCTGGCGGAACTAGCCCAATACCCACGAGCTCCAAGACAGAATCAGGGCCCCCCAAACAGAGGCTTCAGGAGCACACAGCCCTGACCTGGAACACAGTGGTCCCCTTAGCACACAGAGCAGGAGACGCTGTATTTGACAGCTCCCCTGGGAAAGGCACATCCCCACCCCACCACACTGCTGTCGTAAGGAGATGTGGTGGTGCCTCTGGGATTTCCAGGCACACTCATGCCAGGTCATGCCTTCCTTTCCATTTGCAGCTTAGATAAATTATTTTAGCTCCTGCATGGCCAGTACAAAATCAACTCGGGTCTATCAGCCTTCAGTCCTGATACTTGGGAGATGTACCCACAGCCAACCTCACGGTAGACACTCAACCCATTTCCCCCTACTCCTCCCTCAGGGATAAGAAGAGCAAATGGACTGGGTTTCAGCAGTTTCTCTCTCTGCCTAACCAATGACATCATGCATTTCTGCATTAGCCAGCGCACATGTACATGCACGCGCATGCACACACACACACACACACACACACACACACACACACACCCTGCCCTGGCTCCCTACATTCATCTCACAGTGGGTAGTCAAGACATTCAAATTCAATCCATGGCTCAGCCCTGGTATCTGCATCCTATATTCCCTCCTGCACACCTACATGGGCCCCTGCCTACCCTAAACTGAGTCCCCTCCTACCTTTTGTACCATACAGATTGTTGAAATTCTTCTGGTTGGTCTCCTTGGAGAGGCGGCTGGGTGACGATGGCTGGTAAGATGTCCGGCCCCCACCTGTGGGGAAGAAACATCATTGCCTGTGGCCTCTGACTTGTTGAGGGGAATTTTAGACAGGACCCCAAACATCAAACTGGACTCTTCCATTAGGAACAGTTCCTGGGTCTAGCCTGAGGCAGTCACAAAACTCATCACCCAAATGGGGACCCTTTGGGAAGCAGAGGGGACACTATTGACCATTGTCCCCAGAGCACTAGAATTCTGGATGGTTCTGAGTATGCTAAGATGCTCAGTCATTCTACTTGGGAGCTTTGAGAGCTGACAAGCCAACATGTCATTCCTGAGCCAGTGCCTGTCTGAACTGGACGGCAGAGGCTGGGATCCTGGGCAATAGGAGGAAAGAGAGGCCATGACAGTGGTTGAGGGGGGCGGGGCATGGCAGAGGCTTTGGATCCTCACCCGACAGACCTAGCCTCCTACAGAAGACTAATGAGCCAGCTGGGAACTTGTCCCAGGTATCAACACAGCCTGTGGCTTCTCACCGCCCTCCTGCATTGGGTTCCCACACAGTCCTGTGTCAGGGCCCTGCAGTAGTCTCTACTCCTCTTGCCTAGATGCCATACACCACACCCACTGCCCGCTCACCCAGCCCAGCACCTGCCTGTCCGTTCTCTTTCCGTCACAGCCCTGCCCCCACCCTGGACCCCACCTCTGCACTGGCCAGAGAGCCCCTCCTTCCTGAGCCTGAGAACTAACTTCTTGGGGGAGGGGGGGTGGATCATCACTGCCTAATCCCACTGACTCCAAACTTCCAGGCTTGGCCGGTAGCCTTTAGTGGCCCTGTTTCCCTGGTGCTCTTGACATCTCAGCAGCCCCTCCCATGCCTCTCCTCCACCCTGAGCCTGGGAGCTGCAGGTGTCCTGCCCGTCATGTCCCTGCAGGGCAGGGACACCAGAGGAACCTGTTTCTTCCACCTGCAGATGTCACAACTGACTCATGGGGCCAAGCCAGAGGGGACAGGGACCAGCCTCGGGCCAGCTCAACCCTGGTACTCTCAGGGAGCCATTGTGGCAGGTGGCACTCCCCACACCTGGTGGTCAGCAGCAGGGCCACTCTGTCCCTGGCTCTCCCTTATGCAGGGAGAAGCAAGCAGGAGCCAGTGGGGTTTGGACTGCCCCATCAGGCTAATTCTTGACTGGGGGGAGAGCCAGAGAGACCAGACTAGGACAAGGCAGACATGGGCTTTTAAGGAGAGGGCTGCTGGAGATCCAGCCTGCACAGTTTGTCCTTTCATGGACCTGGCTAAGGGCAGAGCTCTGGGCAGAGAGGGGACAGGACTGATGTCAGAGCCTGTTTCACCCCAGGAATGTCAGAGGCGAAATCCCAGTACCCCTCTGCTGCCTAGAACCTCCCAAAAAGTCTGCGTGTTGTTTTGAAAGGCGGGGTACAGAACTTCTTGTCTGATGAGCTCACTTCTCCCAATCCCTAGCCCTGCCCACTGTGGATTTATCCATCTGTCAGTGACCGCTCAGGGCCTCTGGCTCCTCTCTCGAGCTAAGCACCTTCCCAGATCTTTCCCCGCCCACCCTAGCCTCCACTCTCCAGCACTCCGCTCTCCTCTCCAGGCCCCCTGGCTCCCACACGCACCTGCACACCCCCTCTACCCTGGGCCTGTGACCTGGTACACCCACCCTTATGTAACAAGTACTGCTGTGGTCTGTTGCTGGCATCTAAGAATGTTCAGACGATCCTGAGCCAGGGACAGGCAGGCCTGGCCTAGAGCCCCCCCGGCTGTCCCCCTAGAGGGTAGGCTAAGGAGGCAGGTGACTCAAGGGGAAAGCACAGAGGGGCAGGCTGGAGGCAGCACACAGGGACAGGGAGTAGGTGCCAGACACACTGAGTTATGGTCGCTCGACCCAGGAGGAACCTGTCTGAGAGCGACTTGGGACCTCGGCCATTGGTAGCATACTCTCCCTCACCCTTGGGTGTGAGGTACATGGAGTATCTCTTCATGGTGTCAGGCGTGCTCCACTCACTCCCGTAGCTGCTTGTGTAGCTGTTCATGTAGCGATGGTCACCACCTGGAAGAGAGGTGGGTCAGCAGAGGGACAGATGGGGAAGAGGAGCTGGCTCACAGGGAAAGCCAAACTCTCACGGCCTCAGAGAATGTGGCAACATTGTGTCCACTCCGGCCCTGCTCCTCCAGTGAACCACCTCCCAGACACACAGTCTCCTCCTTGCAAGGGCAATTGTATGCATGGCAATGAGCTACCCGGTTCTGGTACCCATTTCTTATTTGACCCGTACATCAGCTCTTGGGCAGGTATGAGCATCTCCATGTGACAGAAAGGGAAATCAAGGCTCAGGAGGTGAAGGCAGTGAATTGCCCCGGTAATATGACAATCAAAGCAGAGTTGGGATTTGATACCTGGCCCCCCTTCATACCTCAGCCCAGCCACTGCGGGCACCATCAGGTGGTTGACTGAGGTCCTGTCTTAGCCTCTGTGGTCCAGCAATCTGGCCAGCTGTGAGCTGTACACAGCTGCAGACCCTCAAACCCCAGCTAACCCGTCTCTTACTGCCCACCTCCGCCTCTTACCCTGCTGCCCTCCACCCCCTCTCATCCCTTACTACTTCCTGACTTCTACTTCCTCCACCCTCCTCACTCTCCCTCAGGTAAGGAGTGAATGGCTCACACCTAGCCTTCATCTTCATCTCCATCACCAGCATCTAGCAAGATCCCGGCACACAGTACACTAAAAGTGTTTGTCTAGCCCTGGTACTTCTAAACCAAAGATCTCTGGAGGTGGCCTGGTGCCTCTGAGCTCCAGGCCTGTGGGGGTGGGAATGTACCTCTGGTCTGGTAGTCCAGCCATCACCAGGGAGCAGCAGATGGTCAGTCCCAGGCCTGACTCATATGCCACCCATCCTCTCTCTCCTACAACAGATACCATCTAGCCACTAGGCAACCATGACAAAAACATGACAGAGACAAAGGAGGCTTCCCCTGGGCCCGTGGCATAGGTGCAGGGCAGCTGAGTCAGCACACCCAGCCTGGCTCCTGGCTACCATCTCACTACACACCTTACACGGGACGCCGGACCACACCTGCACAGAGAGACCAAGGCAGGAACCATCATGACCTAGAAATGGGACAATGAGCCACCCGGAGGCTGGGCGGTTCCTACAAGGTTCATAGGCCACCCTAGCCCAGTTAGGACCGTCCTCTTGCATCTGTCCAAACCAAACCTAGGTACTCCCCTGCAAGGTTTGTACTACAGAGACAAAGATAGTCCTTCCTCAAACCACTGATGCTGCTGATAGCAGTGGCAATGGCCCCGCTTGAGATGAGAAGGTACAGCAGCCGGACTAGCAGGGTGAAGCCCAACAGTAGCCCTTCCCCATCGGCTGGGGGCCCTTGGAAAGGCCGCTTTTCTGAGTATCAACCTGGATGTCCGTCCGCAGGAGGCAGCAGCACCCGGCAAGGGAGCAGGGAAAGGGTAAGATAGGAAGGAGCTCAGCATAATGCCCGCGTCCTGGGAGCCCTCAATCACCTCAGCTGTCACCATCCCCATTAGGATCATGGCGATGTCATTAGGAAAAGGATGGCAGGATCTGAGTGCCATTTTTTAAGCCAAATGGTTGTCTTGCTAAAATGGCTTATCTGTCCTTAGGTGTGATTGAGCATCCCCCATATTTCACAGGGACACCGCATGGTATCATACACGGGTGGTTTCCTGCACACTCCTAGGCCCCTCTCCTCTGGGAAGAGTGATGTGCTCCACCCAGGGACACTGCATGGTATCATACACAGGTGGTTTCCTGCACACTCCTCTGAGAAGAGTAATGTGCTCCACCTGGAGACCAGACAGAATCATTTTCATTGTGTGTCGATGGCTAAGAGGCCTTAATCAGGCTGTTTTTGAAGACCTTGCACTGGACCTGAGCCACTGGGGTGTGGCCTTGGAGAAAGTACCTAGGCTTCAGGCCCTAAAGGGATTGGGATTGGGTAGAATGGGGCTTAATAGGGCAGTTCCTCAGGTTAGGAGGCTTTCTGTGAGATAATTCAGTTGACCTCTACAGGGAAAACATGACTCAGAGAAGGAGCTGATTTCAGGGCAGGTGAGTCAGAGAGACACGCCATGCCCCATCATCTCCAACCTACCACCAGGCCAATTTCAGCCTGTGGGCTCAACACTAATCAGCACAGCCATGGGGATGGGCCTCCCTCCAAGCTCAGATGAAATTCTAGGTTACTTCTGAAGCCTGCAACTCATCCATTCAAAGTCTGGCCCATTCAAGTAGCAGCAGTATGCAACTGCTGGGTTAGACCTGACTGTCACATGGAGATCTGAATGAAACTAGTCCTTGATGCTAATGAATGGCCCACAGAGGAGGCACCTGTAAAGCAGTTCCCAGAATCTCTCTGCTCTAGAGGCCTCTGGTAATACCTGCCAGTTCAATGGTAGTGTACTAGAATCCCTAAACCCTAGTCTGAGCATGCTCCCATGGTTGAGTGAATGGGGACCATGAGGAGTCAGCTATCTAGGTTCCTGTCTACTTCAAGCAGCAGAATTGACTGAGAAACCCTCACAGCCTCAACCCCGTGGACAAGGGAATACCCACCATTCTCCATATGGTTTCTCTCAATGAAGTTGCGGCTCAAATCCGCCTTGCACATCTTCTCAACATGGCGCATGCACACATTGAGCAGGTCATCCTTGAAGTTGCCAAGTGACTGTCCCAGACCCTCTCCCTCCAGCAGGACATGGTAGGTGGGCAGAGGTGGGGGAAGGGAGTAATTGCTCATCAGTGCACCAAATTCCTACCAAGAAAGAAAAGCAGCCATTGACTTTGCCAGTCTTTGTGAGTTATGGGGACCTTGGTCTACAAGGGAGCTCTCGGTTTAGCTGGAGACTCTGCTGAGAGCCAGAGGGCTGAGCTCTAGGATCAGCTCACTAGCTAGCCTTACTTTTCCTCACTTGGATAGACGAGTCAGCTAAAGTCAGCCTTGATTGAATTAGCATTCTGATGAGCGACTCTATGGCTCCCCACACTGGAGTGTACATAGCATATATACACAGGAAGTTGTGAAAGTGGCACAAGATGTGTAGGCTTTGGGGGACTTTTGTAGACTAAAGAGGAACATGAAAATACTAGAAAAGTGTGGGTATTTCCATCTTTACAGTCCCACTCAATCCTGCCTCCACACCTCCCTTCTCCTTCGCTGGAGCATCCCTCCTCCTTCTTAAGTTCTAAGCAGCCTGCAAGACCCTATCCAAACTCCACCGCCTCCACAAAGTTGTCCTTAGATTGCTCCAGCCTGCCGGCCCTTCTCTGAATTTCCATAGGCACTTATCTCCTGAGCCACATGCTTTATCATTTAATTACACACTTTTCCATATTGTTCTCTAATTGTACATGTCTTATCTTCCCAGCTGGATTGCAGCTGCTTGGGGGCAGAAACCATGTCTTATACTTCTCTATTCACCATGGCACCTGATAGAGTCCTGCATGCCCAGGAGTACCAAAACATTCTAGCAGACAGAAAGATGGATGCATGAATACACAAACAGACTAGATCAAAGATAAAAGAAATTTGCAACACTCTTATGCCATTCCTCCCTTACCCAAAGCAGGCATTACTAATTAATCACAGAACTCTTTCTTATCAAGCCTGGAGCACTGCTGGTACATAGCAATTGAACTTGGTACAAGGTGACATTTGTGTGCCATCCTTAGAGTAGTAGAGAGTAGACTGGATAGAAAATTAAACAGATGGAAGGATTAGTGCTGAACAGATGGATAAATGGTGGGTGGATGGGTAGTGAGTAGATGAGTGTTGGTAATGAGTGGATGGATGGTGGGTGGGTGGGTAGGTGGGCAATGAGTGAATGGGTGATAGGTGGGTGGATTAGTAATGACTGAAGGAGTAATGGATGGATGGATAGATGGATGGATGGTGGGTGGATCGATGCTAGGTGGATGAATAGTGAGCCTACAGGTAATGGGTGAGTGGATGGATGAATGAATGAATGGTGAGCAGATAGGTAACGGGTGGGTGGATTGGTGGGTGGATGGTGAGTAGATGAGTAGTGAATGGATGGGTAGTTAATGGGTAGTTAAATGGATGGATTGATAGTGGGTGGATGGGTAGTAGGCGGTAGTGAATGGGTAAGTAATGAGCGGATGTATGGGTAAATGGATGGATAGTGGGTCAATGAGTAGTGGGTCAATGGGTAATACATGTATGGATGAATAATGAATGAGAGCCTGAGAAACTGGATGAGGTGAGTGAGAGGACTGAGAATCTGAACGGTGGAGTCTGCTACCTGCAGAAACAGCACCGAGTCACTGATGCTGTGCAGCTGCTCTCGGGTCTGCTTGTCGTCATGCAGCACCTTGGCCCTCTCGTCCAAAGCATCCACAATCACTTTCACTTGGTCCACAGCATCCTGTTCCCGCTGCTCCAGCGCGGCTCTCACTTCCTCCTTTTGCTTCTCCAGGTCCCTCACCAGGTCCCTGAAGTTCTGCTCCAGGATAGCCTTCTCATTGGTGGTAAAGCTCTAGGTCCAGAATTGGGGGAGAAAGAAGAGTTGCATTAAAGAAAAAAAAAAAACCTAGGTTTCCAACAGACTCAAAGAACCCCCAGGGCCCTAACTTGTCCACAAATCTCATTCAAAGGCACCATCGAGCGATGCCACTTACTGATCACAATGCCAGTGCTCGGGTAGTTGATTTGGGTGGATTGCTTTGTTAATGCTGTCTTTTGAGACAGGATCTCAGGTATACCAGGCTAGCATCAGACTTATTACGTAGTCAAGGTTTTGAATTACCGGTCCTTCTGCCTCTACCCATTAAGTGCTGGGATTACAGGTGTGTGTCACCACGTCTGTCTGCAGGTGTTTCTTATTGTCTACTCTTCCTTATCTACTGTGACTCTTTCCCCTGGGTGGGTCAACATGAGCCACTATTCCATGCTCAAGTGACTCTCTACAGGCCCAGACAATCTCCTTCAAGTCAGGGAGGGTATGCTTGCTGAAACCCCAACCAGAGCAAACGTTATTTGCAAAGTAAATCAGTTGGCTGTTCCTGTGGCCAGGCTCCACACTCAGTAACTTCAGAATACTAGTTTGCAATTATCCAAGCCACAGCAGACATACTGCTTACCATGCTGGCCCAAGTAGAAAAGAAATGGCATGTATTTAGTAGCTGGGTAGTCTGGTGGGTAAAGCAGGCATTAGAGGACATTGGAAGACTCATTGAAGACTAGGATCTTTGCTGGTTCAGATGACGGGCAAAATCCCACCTAAATGTCTGACCTAGGCTGAGAAAGGAAGTGGTGGGAATGTCAAAGGGGCTGGGGAGATCCCAAATGAGGAGTATGGGTATCACTGTGGGTCAAAGCCTGGAGGTCTGCCTTCTCCCCAGCAATATAGGCAAGTGAGGGTGCAGCAGGGGAGCCTGAAGCTGCTCACCTTGATCCGGTCCTTCTCCTTCTGCCACTTCTCAGCTTCATCTTCAATCTCAATGATTTTCAGCTGCAACTGCTCCTTCTGCAGTGACAGCTCGGTCTGTGGGGAAATATGGAGGTTGAAGTTGTCAGGAGCAGGGAGAGAGGGGAACAGAACCAGAGACCCAGATGGGTGACTCACCAGAAGAGCAAACTCGGGAAGATTCAACACTCATTCTCATAGCCCTTCACTCAGCAAATGGTATCAGTGCCCCAGATCTGCTGGGCTCTGTGCCAGTGGCCAAGAATCCAGCAATGCATCGAACACCATACTTCTGTACTTTGGACCACTAGAGCTGAGCGGCTCGGCCATGTCCTTATAGGGACTAAGCCTCCTAGATCCTTCCCACCTAATGAAGGGTGGGAGGCTCTTGCTCCTTTCCATGGGCCTGGGGCCATGAATGAAAGAGAGGATCTGGACTCAACCCAGTCCAGCAGAGCCCTGCCCAGGGAGTGGCTTGCAGCAGTAACCCAATGCAACGTTTCTGTGGCATGACATAGGCCTTGTGTTGCAAGCAAGAGCTGGCATTGCCGTCGGCACAGACTCGGTCTAGGCAGGCACAGCTGTAAACCTGTTCACAAGAACGGGAATGTATCTGCAGTGCAGGCAAGACAGGGACTCTTCCCCAGGCTCTCTGAAGGAAAGAATACAGCGTGAGGGTAGGCAGGGGAGGAGAGGACCTCTGTTTAGAGGCACACAGACTGTAGGATCCTGGGGCATCTGGGAAGTGGCTCTATCAGGGCACTGAGACATCAGCATTACATCCATGCTTGGCTTCCACGTGGGGGAAGGTCCTTCTCTGAAAACCCGGCTGTAACTGGGGCAGATTGGAAGGCATGATGCTAAAGCTAAAATCAAGGGTATCTCTTTTTTTCTATTGGGCCCCACTGGAGTTCCTAAAGCCCTGTCTAAAGCTTGGAAGATAAGGGGGTGATCATTCAGAGAAGTCTTACATGACTCAGAGCTCCCCACAATCACTGTGGTTTGAAACAGACTCCCTCCTGTTTTCTAGCCATTTCCCTAAGGAACCTGTAAGAACAGCCAAGGTGAAGAAATCACAAACTATGAGGATGAGGAGCGTTCCCAGCAAGGAGGTGTGAGCAGCTTGGCCTGGAGCAACATCAGCTGCCTTTGAACAACTCACCAAACAGAGGGGTGCCTATGGAGTGTCTGCAGCAGAGCCTGAAGGGATACCCTGGACGCTTGCTGCAAACCCCCAGAGCAGGGCATCTAATGGTAGACAGGCTCCCACTGGCCTTTTGGACATGGTGTCCAGAGGTGAGAAAGGCAGGGATGCAGGAGCCACAGAGACCCCCAGATAGGAAGTCCTGCTTCCATGGCCTGCCCATCACCTCCACACTCCCAGGCTCTCCGGGCAAGAAGAGTCTAAGATGCTCTCAGTAAGCACCTACCCCACCTCCAAAGTCTGAAAACCCCACAGCATGGGAAATGTCATCACCAGAGAGGAAGAGCGGCTTTCAGGAAGAAATGAGGGTGGGTACTTGGCCAGATCTCTGGAACAAGGCTTGGGAGAAGACAGTGAAGGAAGGGAAGAGAATGAAGAGTAAGCCCCCACCCTCCAACTCTGCTCTTTGAGGGTGAAGAGTCAGAGAGGCCAGGAAACAAAGGCTGGTTGACCTAGCGATCTGAAGACTCTAAGGTGGTCCAGGCCTGAGCAGCAGATCTGCATCCCGAGGGATAGAAGAAGGGAGAGGATGGGTCTGTCCCAGCAACTTTCCCATCCCTGAAGAATTCCTGAGGAGACCAGGGTCAAAGTACAGCTGGAGGGGGCCTCCCATCTTCTGCAGCTGAACCTTGTGAATTGGCTCCCCCAGAGCTCACAAATAAGAATCCAAGATTGAGACCCCCTAACTACCACCCACAGGCAGGCTGTGAAGTCTTACTGAGTTCCTTAACTTCTCTAAGCCTCAGCTATGCTGTGGAGGTAACCTAAGCACCCATACCCACTACAGAGGATGGAGGAGAGATGGGAATCTGTAAGCAAAACTCCCAGAAAGCACCTGGCACAGAGAAAGCACTGAGCGAATAATGTTCCCATGGCCACATCTCTATGGCACCTCCCAGGTGGGGCAAAGCAGTAGATGTGACAGGTGTGCTCAGGTGACTCTGTGCTGTGTTGGATGCTGAGGCTGGTCCATGGGGTCTGATGGAGTCCAGATGTGGTATGGACACAGTCAGGATACAGAGGGAAGGCTGAGGGGTGGACAGTGGCTGAGACATCAGACTTGAGATGTAAGATATCGTGAACATTTGGAAGTGGAGAACCCTGAGGGAAGCGGGATAAAGGTGGAAAAGGCTAGAGACAGGAAAAGTTCTGCAACTGGGAGAAGATGAAAACCAGACTCTAGAGCTAGGGGTAAGCAGTGGCTCCAAGAGACACCTCTCAGGGGCTGTATGGCCAGCCCACAGCTGAGTAAAGGGCCCTTCCTAGAAGAACGGATTGGCCAGCCAAGAGGAAGAAAGGAGGTACTGAGTCCAAGGGGTAGAGTTCAATGCGGCTTAAGCCAAGAAGCATCTAAGCCAAGGATAAAGAGAGATCAGCCCTGGGAGTCTACTCTGTGAAAGGGAGGGAGGAGGAGGTCAGGGGCCATCTGAGGTCTGGAGAGAAGAGTGGAGGTGTTGGCCAGCCACCTATGTTGGGAGGAGGAGGGGACCAGCCTGGACACGTGCAGGGGCAGGATCAGAAGTGGAGACAAGCTGTCTGAAGCAGTGGGCGGTGGAATGGGTCAGGGCAGAGGAGAGACGGGCTCAAAGGAAGTCGGACACTGGCTGGGAGGCACCCGGTACCCACACCACAGTCAGCAAGACCAGACCTGCAGGACACAGAAGGGTCCTGGGGCTGGGAGCAGTGTCACAATAATGGTCCCTTTTCTCCCCTAGGAGAAGTCCTGCCCCACTGAGGAGAGGGGTTCGGGTCAGCTCTCTAGGGGGATGTGCCTCAAATCTTAGCGCTTGTCAGTTTTTTCCGTACAGGAATTAACAACAGGGTGTCCAAAGATGCCATGGCCATAGGAGGAAAGTCACTGGGGCCGTTGAGTATCTCCTACAGGTCAAAGACCCTGGGAAAGTCAGTGGTGTTAACCATGCTTCAAAGGTGCGGCCACCAAGACCTAGAGGGACCATGTAGCTGGCCTGAGTGTGCACAGTGAGAAAGGCAGATGTAAAAACCAAGAAGCAATCACAGGGCGCACTTCTTATTCTGTGGCCCTCAGAGGCACCTCTCGGGCAGTCTAGACAGAGATCTTGTCCTTCTCCCGTTTTCCCATCTCCTTGAAGCTGGGGGAGTTTAGCAATTCTCCCCTCTTTCTGCCTCCCCCACCCACAAGGGCTCCAACTTCCTCTCTTCCACTCTCCCTCCTCTCATAGAACGTAGAAGCAGCCCCAGATGTCGGACAGGCCTCAGCTCTCCAGTGCTCCACCCCTCCCCACTCCTCCCTTCTGGCTTCCTCCCACTCTTCGCTTCTTTCGCTTTACCCTGCCCAGGCCTGTCCCTAAATGCTTCCTTTGTTCCCTTCTCCCACACTGTCTGGGGCCTCTCCTCTCTGACGGCAGGGATGGCCCTTGCATGTGTGCATGCGTGGGTCACCCAGCATGGAAATTCTTATGGCCTTGAGTGAGTAGAGGTCCCCTGAGAGTAGAGGGGTGGCGCCATCTGTGGTGCTTCAGCCTAGATTGGCCATCAAGTGTAGACATAATCAAGCACTAGACAGGTGGACCAGTAGGGCCCCCAGGAGAGGAATCTGACCGGCCAAGATCTTCCGTCAGCCTGAACTAACTGCATGGGCCCTGGGCTGTGACATTTGCCAAATGAGCCAGTTAATTGCCAAATTTGTACTCCCAGACACATGGTAATTACCTGGATAAGAATCTGAAATGCTGAATAGATTTCGTATTTCTATGCTCCCATGTCAAACAGCCCTGTATCTGTCCATGGACTTCACTGAAGTCCCCTTCTCACTCCTCTGTTTCCTCACAGCCTCAGGTCAGAGGAAGGTGCTGCCTGGGGTGAGAGACTTCATCCTGGCATCTGCAGATCAGCAATGAACTCTGCAGGCGTCATCACCCATCTCTTAGCCTCAGCTTCCTGGTAGTTGAATTGGGCTACCTTCCCCTGCCCAGCTATACATTAGAATCCGCATGACCCAGAACCTCCTGGAGCAAGGCCTGGGACTCTGTGTTCGAACAAGTCATGGAGTAACCCCAGCCTGCAGCCTGTTGTTCGGAGGCCCTTGGATTTGATGGTCACACGAAGACTTTTCCAATCCTGCTGGGAAAAGAGGTCTGAAGTGACGGAGAGAAATCCCAGCCCCTCTGCTCTGCTCCCCTGGCCTTTGTGTGAGTCTCTGCATCTCTGAGCCTGGTGCCGTACCCCACCCCACAGGACTGCTTCATTTGTAACCATGCAAATGCCAAGGCCAGCCCTGACCCACACATGAGCTCCACGGAGACTGGATCACCACCCACCTGCCTGGTTCTCACTTTCCCCCCTGTTTCCTGTCTCTAAATCTCTCATTTGATTGATCCCCTCAGTATGCAACTGAGCATGCCCCTGTCTCCTACCTAGACCAGACGCTCTCCCTGAAAATGCCTAGAGAGATTCTAGGTACCCTGGCTTTTAGTCTGGCTCCTCTTCCTGAATCCCAGTCCCCAGTATCTGCCCAAAGAGCTTTCTTCCCCAAACCAGCAGGGCAAGAAACCCAAGGACCAGTGGCTGCATTAGCCACCTAGTGGCTCAGCCTTGCTCAGAGAATTGGGCAAGAAGATGAGAAATCAAGCCACGGGGCACAGTAAGAGAACTGAGCCAGATGATGATGTCCAAAATGTGGACAAGTCACTGAATATGATCCCCTTTAGGGTGGCACTCCAGTTTGAATGTCATCAGGACGTTGTCAGCTCAGAGACCATGTCAAATATGCCTTAAAACAGGGCCATCTAGGGCAGGCAGCTGTATAGCAGGAGGGACTTGGGATGGATAGGGAAGTCAATGGATAAATAGGATGTACATGTCCCTCTTCATCTCCTAACATAGCTCCAGAAAACCCAGAGGGATAAGCCAGACCAGTGAGCATTTCTGGGACCACTTGGGACATTCAGAGTGGACAGGGAAACACTGAGGTCCACTAGAGAAAGGGGTCATCATATGGCACACCACACGACCTTTTCCCAGCACGGTCTGTGCTCCAAGTCTGCACACAGACTGAGGTCCAGGAGATGAGTGCCTGTGGCCGTGGGTGTCGTCTTCAGTTTTGTGCAGCCACCCCAGCCGCTGCTTAGTGACCTCACCTGGCCTCACCACCAGCCCGCAGAGCTGGTTCTGCCTGCTTCCTCGCACGAAGCCATGTGGGAGCTGGTGTGGGAGCATTTCAGATGCCTTCAGAGGATGCCGGCATTGACACTCTGCTTCACACCAGTCCATCGTTCTGGGTCAAAGTCCCCCAAGTCCAACATCCCATAATAGCTGGCTCTAGACAGACTGCTTCAGTGCTGTCTTCTGACAGCTCAGTCCCACTCCTCTCGTCGATCCTTGTGTTGCAAGAACATACACAGGCCAGTCGTACACACACACACACACACACACACACACACACACACACACACGTTACCCCAAGTTCCCACGGTAGCAGTCACTCCAGGATCCCATCCCCTTCCAAGGTGATCTCAAATATTACAAGAAGACCTAGGCACATCTTTCCCCAGCCGTAATATTAGCCAGGTTCCTTCCTTTCCTTGGGTGTGCCCCCCAATCTGTGAAGTAAAGAGTAGACTGTGAGGCTGTGAATGCTCCATTAGGCCTGGTATTCTCCTCTGCAGTTCCGTGTTTATGTTTCTGCATACTTGGGAGGGTGTCCCGTCTTGTCTGTCTGTCTGAGCCTCCACTTCCTTACCCACATTGCAAGCCCTCGAGGTCAAGGACTCTCTGAGCCCTACAGCAGCCCCTGACTGAGAATAGCAAACTTAGAGCTCTTGGTGTCTCCAGGTCAGGCTGCCCACACCTTCCTGCTCCCCCAGAACCAGCTCTTCTGCAGGCACTCACGGCGGAGCCAAAGCTTGCATAGAAAAGAGGTCCGTGTGCTCACCTGGCTCCCAGTGGAAGCGGGGCCTGAAACATTTGCTGCCTGTGC
>CABHPR010119636.1:0-14843 GCA_902168415.1 Peromyscus melanophrys
GTTTAATTAAGAAAACACTCAAAATAATAATGCTACACTGCCTGTAACATGTAAATATTTTTCTGGTTTATATTACAACCTTAACTGAGATGATTTAGAATCTTTAAAGGCAAAGTTCACGCTTTTTAAGATTGTGAAGTACTGCTAAGACAAAGAACAGGAACATAACTGCTTTTCTCTGCAGGGTACCACGATGGCATAGCATATGTAATGAAGTAGACAAGAGATTGGTGATAAACAGACCAGAGGTCTCTCCACAACCAATGTTAGCCAGTAAAGCCTTCCCAGCTACAGTGGACTGGCACTTGCTGCCTTCCCTATGGAAAAGAAAGCTAACTGTTGTTGGCTGGTAGCTAAACAGACATACTAAGAATCCTGCCAACTACCAGATCATGACCGCTGTTTACTATGACAACTGACTTTCCAATTTGGTGCCATTCATAGTACTGGACTATCTCTTCCGGGAGCTAACCTTTCTCATCATCTGTAACAGCTGAACATGTGTCATTCACTATCTTACAGTGTTGAAATACGTTAATAGGAATCTTGCTGCCATAAACATCTTTACAGGCTTCAGGAAGCTAGTAAATTCAAACAAGTGGTTCCTCTAAACTGTGCTAATGGAATGGCAAATGGTCTTTTCCAACTTCGATTTGCAAGTGATTTATTGTTATAACTACTAGAACTACAATAATCAACAGACTAGGGAGGTGAAGGTACAGATAATAAAGCCTTGAGTATCTCTTATTAGAGGAAGTGCAAAGAGCTATGAAGGCAAGCACTAAAATGCCTTTGTATTCAATCTGCCAAAATAGAAAAATACTAGTGAACACAGGAGAAGAAAAAGCATGTATTTTCCATTGTAGAACTTTGCTAACATTCTTTTCAGAATTAAATTCAAGGATTCTATGATTTCAAAACATCTTTAAAAACCATGAGACAAACTAAAAATGCAAAAAAAAAAATTTCAAAAAAAGCTTTTTTTACTGGTGCTTAACAGAACATGGCTCCAGGCTGTAAAAACCTGTGCCTGAAACAAACTAGGAAAAGATGGCTTCAAAGACTAGCATTAAGTGCTAAAATAAGATTTTACAACCTGAGATGTCTGTTTGCAAAGATCTAACCAAACAAGACCCCTACATACTACTTTTACAGACCAGTTTCTAGTTCAGATTACAATGAAATTTTAAAAGCAATGGGAATGGAAGAGCCAAACAGACAACCCTACTGTTAACAGAAACGCTCTGAAAGCCTTAGGTAAACGAGGGTCAAGCGCACCACACCGCCTCTCCAAACCTCTTGTGGTGGCAAAGCTGAATGCTCGAGAACAGTGAGGGCCATTTAAAAGAAGAGTCCAGGGCCTGAGAGGGCATGCGACTACACCACAAGGTGGTAATTACACAGTGAGCACGTAAAAAAAAAGTCCAGACTCAAGGGCTCCAAGAGGTACTTCAAAACCAGCTAATAATCATGGCCAGGGACAGGAAAGTAAGTTCTCAAATGTCTACAGGAGGGGCAGGGGTGGAATAAAGACACTGGGCAAGAAAAAGCTGCCACCAATTACCACAATGACCACTAGATACTATCATTCCATACTGCCCTGTTTGAATATTCGTTGCTTCCAAATTCATTTGCTGAAATCCTGAACTGCTGTTGGAAGCTGCTATTAGGAGGTGTAATACTTGGAGAGTGCAAGAGGGTTGAGTCCTTAGGGATGGTGCAAGAGTTGTTAGAGTCAATGCAAGGGAGCTCGGTCGCCCCTTTCTCAGTGTAAGCATGAAACCAGGGGGTGTATCTTGAAACAGGAAGCCTTCCTCACCCAGCCCTTACTATGTGGACCTCTTGATCTTGGATTCCCCAGGCTGCAGAACTATGTATGACTTAAAAAAAAGTTTCTGTTTACAAACTACTCAGTTCAACATACTTCGTTCTAGCAGCCCAAATGGACTAACACCAACAGCAGTGTCCCCACAATCAGACAGGGGACCTCAAGTAAAGAAGGCCAAACATTAGTCTACCCACTTTGAGAAAACCAGCACCAACAGTTCATCAGTTAGCTCTACAATCACCTTTACCAAGCCTGGTCATCAAGCTGACTACCACTTCCAACAGTCCCATGTTGAAGGGGAAATTGTTCTTTCTACCATATCATCAGCTGACAAACAGAGAACAGTGGCTTTTTCCTGCCTTCTTATGATTAGGAAACACAGAAAAATACTCATGAAAATACTACAAATAAAATCACACTGAATGTGCATAGAATTTGAAACGTGGTTTCACTTGCATCTGTAAAAACTATAACTGCAGATTGCTCCTTCAGCTTATGACCTGTAGAGAAAAATGTCAAAAACATTAGTAACGTTGCAATGAAAGCAGGTAGACCATAGAACAGAAAACAACTGCAGGACAGTTTAGAGACTGGATTTATTTAATTGGGTCTTGACAAAATCTCTATGCATCTGGTAAGAATGTAACAATGAGGCTGCTACCAATGTTAAGTTAGAAAACATCAGTTTTGTTGTCTCAAAAGAGGAGGAGGAGGAGCAGGAGCAGGAGGAAGAGTAATAAGGGAAAGGCTAAGATTAATGCTCATGTGTAATACCATTCACCTTGCAAGTAGAGGCCTTGAGTTCAACCCTCACCACAGTAAAATCTTAGCAACAGTTAAAAGTAAAGGAAACTGGGGAAATGCAAGACCTGGGAAAGATAGTTTTACCACTTAGATGGTAAGCACAGGTAAACTGACATGTATTAGCAACACTTCCCAAACAGGAGTGTAAGAATCTTTGGAGAAACATGGATGGGGCAGGAGCTCACCACTCCCACCTCTAGAGAAGGTGTTGATAGTTCATGGCTTCTGGGGGAGAGAAAATCAGTGTTTTTTCAGAGTGTGTCCCTGGTAGTTTGACTACACTTCAGTGGATGGCCCCACACCTAAGACTATATGGGCTTGTATGCATTATGAAATTCTCAAAAATAATAGTATATTAAAAAATATGACAACTCCTCCTGCAAAAAAAAAAAAAAACTCTGGAGATAAATGGACTTGGGAAAAGGGTCAGTTAAGGAGCATTCAAGTGTTACAAATACTAGATGTGACAGACAATGCTAACACAATTCACTCCTGGTGGTCTAACTTAAGATAACTACATGTCTGGTGGTTTACCTGCCCCACACCTTTTCCTACTGCTGAGGAATGGCAACTCTCCCACTGCATACCATCTCAGTGAGTCAATAACCAAGGCACCTGTAGAACCCAGACTGGGTCTAATACACACTCTCAGAGGGCAATGGCATCAAAAACTATTGGAAAGGTTACTAGTTCAGGGTCCTATACTCCTGCTACCTGGGTTCCCAAAGCTACTCAAGGTCTTGTCGACTCTGAGGCCTACTTCTCCAGCACCAGCATCAACATGGAAGCTGTACCATCTCCTTCTCCTCTCTATTCAGGCAGTCAGATTTCATTTCTACTGCTTACAACCAAAACCCTTTTCCTGATTAGCTATAATTTTGAATCTAGGAGAATTCATTTTCTTAAGAGACTTGAGGGATCAGTTTTAATTTGACTGGCAAAAACCTAACACTTTTATGGTAAGATAGGACTATATCACTGAGTCCAAAATTCATGCACAATTTTAAGGTGTTAGTTTTTTTGAGATCTTTGAAAAGACCTTCTCTTTTCCCTCTCCCATGTGAGTATTTATTGATAAGGTTAGGAAGTGCTGGTATAGGGCTCAACCAACCATAATATATAGATAGGACTTGCAACTAACTAGATAAATGTGAGCAAATACTATTTAAACCCCCAAAGGACCCTTTCCACACCTGTATAATGTGATAATACCTACCTCATACGGGTATTATCCCTGTCCCAAGAGTTAACATTGAGAAAGAAGTATGCAGCACTGTTCTCAGAAGCAGTGTTTCAGCAGTCACAGCACAAAGGCAAACAGGCAGTCGACTCTTCCCCCACAGATGACTAAGTCTGCTCTACCTGTTTGTGGTCCTGCTCAATAAAACTGCACCATCTACTCTAACCCTTGGCACTTGCCCTGACCAGATCTGGCAGAGGGACACTGTGTGACTCTCAGATCTAGTCTTCAAAAAGCCTTTAACTCTTGCCTTCTTGGAACACGGTGCCTCTCTGCTTGGAAACCTGATCCCTCTGCTGGAAGATGAGAACCCACGAAGCTAAGAGGAGAATAGTCAGATGAAGAGTTCCAAGCTAGCAGATGACGAGGGCTGCGTAAATCATGTCAGAGAAGGTAATCAGTGCAAGAACTGCACTGCCCTAAGCAGAAGAAGCTAAAATGGGGTGGGGGTGGGGGCAGATGACTCAGCAGTTAAAGAGAGCATCTTGTTCTTCCAAAGGACCTGCATTTGGTCACCAGCACCAACCAAGCAGCTCTCAGCCACCTATACCTCCAGGGAATGTATCCAATGACCTGTGCTCTCCCTTTGCTTGTACTCATATAAACACGGGTACACAAATAAAATATCTTAAATGTCTTAAAAAATAAAATAAAATGATGGTTGTTTCAAGCCACAGTGTTTTGAAGTAGTTTGTTAGTGGGCAATACATAATTGATAGATATGCTTCACTTATTATCATGTTGCAATATCTTATATTCCAAACATTTACTAAAATTTCCTATAATAACTTGTTAAATTTGTTACAAATTTAAAAGAGTAACTACACCACAGCCAAATGTAGCCACACTTAACTTTTCATGACTATGTCAAGGTTAATTCCATGTACACACTACACTGTATCTCAGGGAAAAAAAAATTGGGTCCCACTCTCAAGCAAAGGTAACAAGTGATACAAAAGTAAAAATTTGACCATGGTTAAGACAAACAGCTAGGTACAAACATAGCTGAGTTAAATTGAAAATAAGTGGCTAATAAAACGAAGAAAACTTCACTTAACACCTAAAAATCAGCCCACATTCTCTTTGCCAGCACCAGCATTTTCTTTTTAAAGATTTCAGAGATGGTGAAATTCTCAAAAGTTCAGCAAACATGGCAAAACGCAAACAGTTACATAAAGTCACCATGCATTCAACAAAGTTTATGAAGTAGCAATTCCATGCTAGTGAGTTATTAACCCTAAACACTTCTTTGTTTGTTTGTTTTTGCATAGTGTCCACAAAGAGAGTGAGATTAGAGAACACACAGGTCTTGGTCAAATATCTGGTCTGGTTAGTATGGCAAATGTGCCCAGAAAGGCCTCTGCCCAAATGCAAGTCTGTATCTGCAAGAGAGACACTGGCAGCTAGCTCCATTATTACTAACCAACACTGCTGTTAATTACTCCACCCTTATCCTTCAATGGCTTCTTCCTGACCAGCTGCTGCTAAGTATGTGGCACTCTGCTAAGCCTTTATCTCATACTTCAACCTTCTCAACAATTTTGAAGTGCTAGTCTTTTGTTTTACAGATGAGGAAGGGGAGGCCTCCCTGGATGAAGTGGTAGAGTAAGCAGGAGAACACATGCTTTTCACTGCTCCATTCAGGCTACCTCTACGAGAAAAACTCTTTGAGACTACATAGGAATTCAAGCTAAAATAAGGCATAGCATATTAGCTTTAGCAATGGAAAAGTCTGTATGTATGTTTAGAGCAAGTTCCTTTTAGTCCTGTATACATTCTCTTTCCCTATTGAAGGAGTCTAGAAAATACTAGTTATACAGAAAACCCCCTTAAAGCTACGTGCCTGAGGAAGTGTATTTATTTAATTGGTTCATTACAACATAGACCATCAATAGAATTAGTTATTACAGGGAATGAGAGCTCATTTAGTAACAAATAGGAAATGTTTTCAATTACTGTGCCTATTCTCTAATACCTTTATCATTTTCCCCTTGATTATAGAGGAAGCATAAGCTAGCTGAAAAAAAATAAACATGAAAAAGGTCATCCAAGATCTTACTACATCAAGTTGACAAGTTCCTGTTGGTTCAGAATCCGTTTCCTTAGCTATGTGTTTACAGGGTTTTGTCCACCTCTGAAAACTCCATTATACATACTCTCATGCAATGCTATTTTCATCTAAATATGATTCATACTAATAAATGTTGACCCACACCCTTCCTAAAGACTACACAGTACTTCACTCTACAAATGGGCCCTACTGTTCTTTACTAGAGGTATATTTAGAATACATTTTATGTTCTGATGCTCAAAATACATGGAAGGGGGTAGTCTGAGGCATATGTCTGTGCATAATTGAGCAATTGTTTCCATCATTTCCCAGATGTATAATTAATATTTTCTTAATGGCTTGGGATTTGCATTTTCCAAACCATCATCCAAAATATACACCAAGTTTAGTTTTTTTCTTTTTGGGGGGAGGGAGAGGGGGAGTCTCACTATGTATCCCTGGACCTCTATGTAAATGATCTGGCCTCAAACTCACAGAGATCCGCCTGCCTCCACCCCCACCTCTGCCTTCCCAGTGCTGGGACTAAAGGCATTAGCCACTATGCATGGCTTCAAATTTAATTTTTTAAAACAAGAAAACTCCTAAATGCCAAGAGTAAAATATCTTTCATTTAGATACTATCTTTTATCTAGACAGTACCTACATAAAAAGGAAACAAAATTTTAGATTGCATTCTATCACTAAATATGTAAAATACCAACTCACCTCTCTGACACTGTATTAGGGTTATGCATGCACAGGAGGAAATTCTAAAATTCCTTATACCGTTGAGTGATTTAGTATCTTGTACCTTTAAAAAGTTAAGCTCTAAAACATACTAGCTTCAAAACAAGTAAATCAGTAAATAATGTTGAAAGATAGAAAAAGCAAAAAACCACAACAACCAGAGCAGTTTACCATGTCACCAAATCTGCATCCGGTACAAGAGAGAATGGGTCAAAGGGAGTGAAAAGGAGACACTGAAAGAAGCTGTTCTCATGTCCAGTGAGATGACTTAGTGGACTTGTCACCAAGTCTGGTGACCTGAGTTCGATTCCCAATACCCACATGACAGAAGGAGAAACTGACTCTCACATTGACTCTGACCTATGCACATATTAAATAAATGAATAAATAAATACCTAAATAAAATTTAATTACGTGGTCCTCAGAGCATCATGGACTGCCAGACAAATTACACACAGACACATGTATCTACATGTTGTGTACATGCCAATCTGGAGCTCATCTCCAGGGAGTTGAAGACAAGAGGAGTGTTTGCGTACTGTATTTAACCATATATACCACGCGGAAAAAATGAAGGGAACCAGGATACAGATTTCCTTAAGTTAAGGCAGGGTCTAGTTAGCAGGCTGGGGGGCCATGTTGACTACTTTCCCTTCAGGGTAAAGGAGGGCAACAGGAACACTCTAAGACAGCAGCCAAAGCAGGGATTCTCTTCAAGGCCATCACACAGGACAGATTTCAATCACCAAGCTTTGCAGAAAACGGGCAGGGTGACAACCTTTAGCAAATATAATTAACTAGTGACACACTGTAGTAACATACTAAGACAGAAGTGCCACAGATGACTAGAGATCTGTCCTCCTGGGAATACTGCATGACATCAAGCTGCCACACCAAAAGCACAAAATCCATGGGTAGCAAACAGCAGTGAGTGCACCTGTGTGGTAGAATGTGGCTTGGTGATGTTACTATTTTACAATATTCTTCTTTTATTCCCTGGGGAAAGGGCTGGGATGGGGTCTCAGGTGGCTCAGGCTAGCTTCCAGCTTACTTCCTAGTTGAAGAAGCCCTTGATTCTCCTGCCCCCATCTCCCACGTGCAAGGATTACAGGTATGTACCACTACCACACCTGAGTGAATCTAGGAATGTGCAAATGACAGTCCACAAGGCAATTCCCATGGCAATTCAAATTATGAATGGCTTTTATATTTTTAAATACTTGAAAATAACTCTCTTGTGGCAGTATAAAGACTTGTAAAATTCAGATGTTTGTGTCTATAAATAAAGTTTTACTGTAACAAAGCCACAGCCATTCATTTCTCACTATAATGGTGGGGTTGAATAAGTAGAGAAAACTAGACAGATGGCATAGTTCAATATATTCACCCTTTGATCCTTCACAGACGCTGTTCTCAACCATGAAACCAACTAACTTGTAAACAAATTACAACTCAAAATTTGTGAGGTTTTCTTGGTTTGGCCAAAAACATAGCCAGAATTTTGACATAACCTTCCATTCTCACAGAGAGTAACTCCATGCCACAAACAATAAACAAGTGTTGATAGGCCCTATAGATGCTGGAGTGCCAAGCATGGTAATAACATGTGAAAGGACTTCCTGAATTGAAAGTAGGATGATGGGGCTACGAAGATGTGGGTAAAGGTGTTTGCCATCAGCCTAACATTCTTGAGTTTGATGCCTCGGAGAACCAATTTCTGCTAGTTGTCCTCTGATCTCCACATGCACACCATAGCATACACACACACACACACACACACACACACACACACACGTACACAAAATAATAATTAAAAAAATAAATAATTCATTAAAAGAAAAGATAGTTTGGTATGTCAATGAGAAAATGGGGATGATCAAAGATGTCTTTTGAAAGGGAATCTGATTATCTTTTCTAAAGATGAGAATTTAGTTATTTTCAAAATGTCTACCATCCTCAGGACACTTAGGGCTCTAGGAAAGAGCAAGGTCTTTTGCATCTGTTAGCCTATTTAATAACCATCTTAACCATTTAAAAATTCTGGTCCATACTGGTCCAAGGTAAACAAACCAGAGATTCTGAGAGTCAAACCCCAATTCAAGGCTAAAGCTAACACTGATAAGTATTACCCAACCCAAAATCAGTGACATGAATGATCTCCATGACTGAGAAGAAAAGCCAAAGGCCACATAAACAGTCAAAGGAAGTTTATTTTAAAAGCTAAAGCATCCTTTGTTTTGTTCTGAAACAGAGTCTCTCTACATAGCCCTGGCTGTCCTGTAACGCACCGTGTAGACCAGGCTGGCCTAGAGATCTTCCTGCCTCTGTTTCTTCCTCTAGAGCTAGGATTAAAGGCATGTACCACCATGACAGGTTCATTCTAGAAATGTCATCCATACCGTCTCAATTTTTTTTTTATTCATAATGCCCCTGCTTCCTTCAACATTTAACATTTTTTTAACCTATAAAGAAAAATCAGCATAGATACTATGGTAGTTTGAATGTATTTGGCCCCCATAAGCTCATAAGGAGTGGCAGTATTAGGAGTTATGGCTTTGTTGGAGTGGATATGGCCTTCTTGGAGGAAATGTGGCACTGTGGGAGCGGGCTTTGATGTTTCCTATGCTCAGGATACTACCAGTGAATCAGCTTACTTCCTGTTTCCTGCAAGATGTAGCACCCGCAGCTCCAGCACCACATCTGCCTGCACGCAGCCATGCTCCCTGTCATGGTGACAATGGACTGAACCTGACACTGTAAGTGAGCCATCTCAATTAAATGTTTTCTTTATAAGTGTTGCTGTGGTCATGGTGTCTGTTCACAGCAATAGAAACCCTAACTAAGACAGACACCCAAGTCACAAGGTCTTTTAAAGAACATAGAGAGTTGGAAGTGCAACCAGTGATACACCAACTGCTTGCCATGTATGAGATTCTGAATTCAATTTACACCACAGTATGGGGAGAGGGGCACACTGGGCAACTAAAGTTACAGGTGTACCTTCTAACCAAAATGGAGGAGGTGATGACACCCTTTTTAGGAATGATGAACTAGAAAACATGTTTTCATTTCTTAACTTAGTTTTTCTTTTTCATTTAAACTACAAATGAAAAACAAATGTTAAAAAAAAGTCTCTCTCACAAAAAAGCATCTCCTTATTCTCTTCCTGTGCACCAGGTACCATTTCTGTTTTGCCAAATGCAGCATTTCCAACCTCCCCCATTAAGTGTCTACAATATGAGGATCACTTACTCCTCTTCCATTTTTGAAAACTTGATTTTTAAAAAGCATTTTACACGATAATATCTAAGCTGTATGGAAATTAAATGCATATTATTAACATATCCCATAACTGTACAGATTTACTCAGAAATGTTTTAATGGTTTTGTAAACTAATCTTGTGGGCTAATCAGTGGGCTCAGAACTTCATGCAGAGAACTCCTAGCCCTTAGAACACCTCTACTAGGTAGGCAACATCCAAAACGAAGTAAGAAGGCCAGCAAAAAAGGAGACACAGAAGCAGAAACCAAGCTTCAACTTCATTCTGTTTTCAATCAGAAGCTGTGTTTTTCCCACCAGGTTCTGTGCTGAACAAAGCACAAATAAACTTCCTTAGCATCATTATCTCCCAGACAAATTGCAAAATTGCTACAGAGAAGTAAAAGAGTTGAGTTAAATGAACCATTTAGTTTAAAGGCTAGCGTCAAGAGTAACTCTGCTTATTCAACTGTGTTTACCTAGGACAAACCTTTAGATATGATAAAGCCAGTCACAGTGAAGCCAGAATCAGCACGTCAGGCTGGCTTGCTGTGTGTGTGTGTGTGTGTGTGTATGTGTGTGTGTGTGTGTGTGTGTGTGTGTGTGTGTGTGTGTGTATGTGTGTGTGTGTATGTGTGTGTGTGTACATAATTTACCAACTAACTACCAAAGCTTTGCCATGGAACAAAATAGAAGTGCCTTTGCACCTTAGACACCACACAATCAGACTGACAACCACTTTTGAAAGGACTGAGCATAAGGATCTAGGTTTTTGATTTTGGTCTTAGAAACGATTCTTCATGGATGTCAGAAAAGGGCTAACATTGCTAGAGGGAATACAAACGTGCAGCCACTGTGGAAATCAGTGTGTTAGCACCTCAAAAGGCTAGAAACAAATTTACCTCATGATCCAGCTATACCACTCCTGGACTTCCTATCCTACTCCAGAGTACTCATTCATGTTCGCTGCTGCTCTACTCACAATAGCAGAAAAGTAGAAGCAGCCTAGGTGCCCACCAATGGATGAATGGACAGTGAAAATGGAGGTAGTATATTTACACAATATAATTCTATTCAGCTGGAAAGATAAATGAATTTTTGAAATTCGCACGTAAATGGATGAAGCTAGAAGTAATTATTTTGACCGAGGTACCCAGACTGGGAAAGACAAATGCCACACATTTGTTCTCTCTCCTATGCGGATGCTAGCTTTGAATCTTTAGATATATGTACTTAAACTGCAGTACCCACAGAAGGCAGGAAACAGTACGGGGACATGAAAGGGGCAAGGTTTCAGGGCAAGGGGCTAGAACAATGGTGGAATGAAGGGAGAAAGGGGAATAATGGAAAAAGAAAGACTAATTGGGTTGGGACATGGGAAGCCAAGGTAGAGAGGGAAGGATAACACTGAAGACCTTTGTAGAGGCTTCCTAAAATGCACATATACACATAAAGGAGGTTTAAACAGAGTCACCTGGTAACAGGCAAGAGGAGTGGGAAGGGACAACAACTCCAGATATCCCAGGGTATCAAATAAAAAACCCAGAGCCAGGAATGAGTTACCTTTTCCTGAGCTATTGGTCCATGAGTTCCTATAGATTCAACCCCCAAATTACAGGCTATTACCACTGTTCTAGGTCATCCTTCAGAAGCTGATGGTGAGACCCTATTGCTGAAGACACCACATGCCTGACACAGAGATCAAAAAGGTTTTATGTATGCTACAGGAGGAGAAAAGTCTTCAACAGCCTAGCCCAGCTGTAAGGTCGACAATTGGCCTGACACTTTGTCTACTTTTATGAAGGTGGCAGGAACGTTATGGGAGTAGCCAACCAGTTTTTGATTGGATTGAAAGCCTGCTCCACAATATGGAGCCTACATCAGATACTGATAACTGGGGCAAAAACATGTGGCTTCTAGGTGAAAGGCTCTCAAAGAGAACCTAATACTATTACTCTGCTAAATGGACATAGTAAGAAGCTGCCCCTTCAGTTCTCAGCTTTGCAGGCACAGATTTGTGTATCTCTCAGCACTCATCAGAGAAGCTTCTTTTTGCAGTAGATGGTGATTAATACAGAGACCTAAAAACCAGTCGATGTGCAAATGCTCCCATGTCTAAACAGGACATCTATACCACTCCTGCACCCCAAAGCTTAGGGAACAAGGAAGGATGTGGGTGAAAAGACTGTAGGAGCCACAGGGAGTACATGTACAAGATCACGCCCACTAAAATCCCAAGATGGATGGGGAGAGGCTTATGAAGTCCCACCTCTAGGTGAGGAACTATTGGCAACTGATAGCTGCTGTGAGAGGGAGCCAGTTTTCTTCAGAGATAGAAGTCCAGAGAGGCTACTCATGCTCAGTAAGTAGTCCCACACCCATGTACACACAGGTAGAACCAAATGGACCAAGTTATTTTAAAAGAGGAGGGTGGAGGGCTCGAGAGATGGCTCACTGGATAAGAACAATGGCTGCTTTTCCAGGGGACCCACATTTGACTCCCAGCACCCACATGGTATCCCATCAACACCTGTAACCCCAGTCCCAGGGGATCTGATACCCTCTTCTGGCCTCTATGGGCATCAGGCATATTCATGGTTTACAGACATACATGAAGGCCAAACATTTACACACATGCAGTAAAAATAAGCAAATATTAAGAGAGAGTACATGAAGTTGGAGGAAAAGGGGGGATGTTGGAAAGCAGGGGTGTGGATTTGATCAAAACACATTATATATACATATAGGGCTCAGCAGTTAAGAGCACTTGTTGCTCTTGCAAAGGACCCGGGTTCAATTCCCAGTATCCACATGGTGGCTCACAAGCATCTGTCACTCCAGTTCCAAGGTATCCAATGGCCTCTACTGACCTCCCCAGGCACCAAGCCCACTTGAGGTTGTAGCAATAGAAACCCTGACCAACACAACAAGGACAGCGACCAAACCATCGGGTCTCTCTTTAGTCTTTATATTTCCAAAAGGCAAATGTTAAATAACTTAACTCCTTAACTAATACCTCATAATCTCAAAAAAGGAGGAACTAAGGAAACCACTAAAACTGTGGTTGACAAGTTCAAGTCAGCTTCTTGGTAGCTTAAAACACATTACTTCCCAGTTCTCTGTTTCTGCCTGTCAAAATTTCCCTTTAAAAAAAGAAATGAAAGAGAAGAAACATGAGCTTGAGTCCAGACTACTTTAACATTAGCATATGAAAAGATCATTTCTAAAATTCATTGCAAACTGTTTTCTCAATGTATATCATATAATAAGAGGAATTCTCAGAAGCTCAACTCATAGATTCTTGTCAATGCAATAATGAGTTAAATTATATGGTTTGAAGAAAACACCAACGACTTCAAACGGCTCAGTTTATTTCCTACCACTCGGTCTCCTATCACCTGAGCCAAGAATGTTCAGGAATGTTTATTTTCAAGTGTTACTTATGGTTTTATTACTTTAAAAAGTTTCTAGCCCTGGTTAACAAAATTGTGAGCAATCAAATAAACTTAGGAAAGTGTTTGGCCATGGCTCATCTGTGAAAACCTGACAGTGTCTCATGGAAGCTTAAATCATAGAGGGCAGTGCAATTTTCTTATGAAAACATTAACAACGATTTGACATCACTAGATACTGTTTCGTTTCTTTTCTTTCCTTCTTTCTTTCTTTTTTGTTTGTTTTTCGAGACAGGGTTTCTCTGTGTAGTTTTGGTGCCTGCCCTGGATCTCACTCTGTAGACCAAGCTGGCCTCAAACTCACAGAGATCCGCCTGGCTCTGCCTCCGGAGTGCTGGGATTAAAGGCGTGTGCCACCGCCGCCCGGCTGGATACTGTTTCTTAGTCAGCAAAATGCTGGTAAGGTCAAGAAATGTTTTTTTTTAAAAGCATCTTTTCACTACCTGCCAGTTTCCTTTGAAACAAGAAATCTCCCCTACCAAAATGCTGGGGCACCTACGCAGCCCTGGCTGACCCAAAACTCCATATTTAGACCCAGACTGGCCTCAACTCACAGTCCTGCCAGCCCAGATGGGATTAAAGGCATGGCTACCACTGCCCTGATGAATTTAAGATTACGTCGGGTGGTGGTGGCGCATGCCTTTAATCCCAGCACTCAGGAGGCAGAGCCAGGCGGATCTCTGTGAGTTCAAGCCCAGCCTGGTCTACAGAGCGAGATCCAGGACAGGCACCAAAACTACACAGAGAAACCCTGTCTCTGAAAAAAAAAAAAAAAAAAAAAGGAAGGAAGAAAGGAAGGAAGGAAGGAAGGAAGGAAGGAAGAAAAGAAAGGAAGAAAAGAAAGAAAGAAAGAAAGAAAATGAACAGGTCCAAAGTCCAAGTTATGAACAGCTTTTAGGCCAATACTATTTCAAAAAGTCAGGGATGGCAGCTTCAGCATTTAGAAGAGGTCAGTTATGCCTCAAAAATCTTCATTCAAGGTAATATCTGCCTTTGTGACAAAAGTCAGTAATGTATTTGACATACATAGTTCTGCCTAGAGGTTAAAACCCCTTCACTATCATATATAGTGATCCCAAGTCTCTGCTAAAGAACTGAGGGAACCCAGGGCAGATGCACGGACCCCACTTCAGAAAAGAACTCTGAACAACCAAATTGACACCCACACAATTGCGTTATGCAGGATCAGAAGATGCAAGGGCCTTGGGATCACGAAAACTGGAAAACAACAAAAACCTGGGTTCCAGAGTCGAACATGCATAGGAGTGTAACTCTACCTATCCTGTTGGAGGTCAAATCAACCTCCAACAATCCAGGGCTTGTCTCTCACCACTTACGTGGTTCCATTTAGGACACACTCGAAGTTGAATCGGTGATTTTTCTGAAGAGATGACAATAAACGTGCAGTGTGCTCCGGCAATGTGCCCTCTACATCCCAAGCAACGATTCTAGTGAACAGCGCC
>CABHPR010119637.1:0-25065 GCA_902168415.1 Peromyscus melanophrys
CTCCTCCTCCTCCTCCGCCTCCTCCTCCTCCTCCTCCTCCTCCTTCTTCTTCTTCTTCTTCTTCTTCTTCTTCTTCTTCTATTAGCATTTAAAAACAATTCAGGACAGGCAAGCTCTAAATCTCAGCGGCTGCCTAAAAGAGGAAGGTAGAGAAGAGGAAGAGAAAAAGCTATGACATTTGAGTTAGGTTAGCATGGAAGTCAGCCACATGTCAGACAAGCAGCCTCATTGTCTGGAGGGGACCCTTAAAGAAACAGGAAGAGATACCCTGCTACCAGAGAAAGCATCTGAAAGGAAAAGACAGAAGACAGAGAAAGGAAACATTCTAACTGACACACAAAACTAGGCAGACCCAGTAGAATCTCTTTGGAGTTGTGTAGGGGACAGGAATTCTGAGAAGGAAAGGTATATTATCTCATTAAAGAGCTAATTATTTCTCCTATGTCTTTCACTTGGCAAAGGTAACCTGCCTTCCAGAAGGGCAAGTCCCCTGGCCAGGTGATGGACCAGCCCAACTGAATAATTTTTAGGATGAAGACAATGGCATGTTTCCCAGAGACAGATTCCATTTGGGGGACTAGGAGGGAATAGCGTTTTTTGAATGAAATACTTCCCCCATTGAAGAGGTCACCCTAAATCATTTAACAAACAGACCAGGAATCAGAGCCCCAAAATACTTCTGGCATATCTCACCTCCAGGTTTGATAGGACCAAGGATTCTTCATCTTATTGCTCAGGACATGAGTCAAGTTCCCTATCCCTAGACTTCTTTTCTCATTTCTATTTTCTCTTCTCAGGTAGTGACTTCTTTAGCCTGATGAAGCCAGAGAAATTATTACAGAACTGTGCTTGGATGATGGCTTGAGTGATGAATAGGTGTTCTGCTTTGAAATGGAGAACGAAGGTTATTCCTCCAAGACAAAACATGCATAGGCATGCCCTGAGTTGTGAAGGAAGTGTAAAGATTAGTTCTGGCATGTCATTGGTGACAATGGAGATAAAGCTAGTTCAGTGGCCCGTCTGCCACTAGTTCGCTTAACTATAGAAGAAGTAGAAGAGAGTTATATGCAACATTCATGTCCATTGCTTATAATGATTTTACCTTCTGTATCTTCATATATCCAACTTCTTTCAGGCAGTATAAGTTTGGGTTATTCATGGTCGTTGTCTAAAATGTGTTTTAGTCTCTCAGAAGGTGGTTTCACATTCTGGGCCCTCACCAATATGGAACCTTATTTCCTGGATACCCCTTCCCTTGTTCACATTAGTTGTCTGGCCCAGGAGCAGCACCATGGTTGCTGCATATCAACATCGTCCCAAACAACAGAACAGAATGCGCTGAGAATTAGTGCCACGAGTTTTTGAGACTGTGGTATATGTAGAAGAGAAATATGTGACATGAAGAAGGCATGTGAATATTCTTGAATACTTTTACTCTTACTGCTTTTCCTTTTTGTTTCTTGTGTTTTTTAGTTTTTTTCTTTCTTTTTATCTTTGACTTTCTTCACATTTTTTAACTTATGAGAAGTCAGAGGAAAGGTGAAAATATGAAACAGGAACCAAGAGCTCAGGTGACAGGGGGACCTAGAAATGGAATATGTGGGAGGAGATAAAGTTACTGCAATGGGAAGACTTGGGTTCCTTGGGCGTGAGCGTCTAGTAGGGGAAAGAGATGCAGCCTGACAGCAGAGAGGAGTGTTTTAAGACAATTTTTGTTAATGTTTCTGCGAGTGCACGTGTTCATGTGTTTGTTGGTGTACATTTGTGTTCAGGTGAGCATGTACATGTAAGTGTATGAAGGTCAGAGGTCAGCCTCAGACATTGTTCCTCAAATGCTACTTGCCCTATTTTTGAGGCAGTATGGGTGGTTGTGAACTGCCTGATGTTGGTGCCGAGAATCAAACTCAGGTCTTCTGCAAGGACAGTATGCATTCGTAACTACTGAGCTTTCTCTACTGTCTGGATTCCAGACTTTCGGTGATGGCACTGTGCACCTAACAGTAGGAAATCGTGTCTTCACAATTCCAGAAAGTTAAAAAACTCAATGCATGCCCTTCTCCCAGGATTTATAGAAATAATTCTGGCTGGACAGTGGTGATGCATGCCTTTAATCTCAGCACTCAGGAGGCAGAGCCACGCGGATCTCTGTGAGTTCGAGGCCAGCCTGGCCTACAGGGTGAGTTCCAGGAAAGGCGCAAAGCTACACAGAGAAACCCTGTCTCAAAAAACCAAATAATAATAATAAGAATAAGAATAAGAAGAATAAGAATAAGAATAATTCTGTATATTTGCATTGTGCCTCATGTTTTCCAAAGCATCATGTTGTAGAACTCCTTTTTATTTTGTTGTTTGTTTTTGAAACAGGGTCTTTCCATGTAGGCCTGGCTTAGCCTAGAACTCATTATGTAGAGCAGGCTGGCCTTGAACACACAGAAAACCATCACCTCTCCCTCCTGAGTGCTAAATTAAAGACATACACAACTGGATTAAAGGCCTGTTCTACCTGACTTGTAGAACACTTTTTAACAGATTTTACCATCTAAACACACATTGGCTAAAGTGAAGAAAAGCTTCTCAGTATAGTCTTCATTTTGCCATCTGTTTGATCAGTTTTCATATATTCTCTGGGGACCTAAAACACAACACTCGGGTAAGCTCAAGTCATAAGAAAACAGGCTGGCATATCACTAGTAGGATCTTTGTTATCCAGGAACCCTTATTAATATCTCTGACCTATAAACAACTAAGAATGATACAAGTAAGTCCTCTGTAAAAAGACACAAAGATGCTAACGGCATTGTCTTGTCACTTACGAGAAAATATGCTGCATGTGTGTATTTTTTTATATGTTACTTTCCATGTAAATCTAGGCAGGTTGCTCGCCTAGTTCCCAAATTACACAATAGATGAGAAGAAGCACGAAGAGCCCCATGAGTCACCGAGCTGAATTCCTTCACCTTAGGCCCAAAGATGTTAAATGACGTGTCCAAGCTCATTCAGCTGGGAGTGAATCCCTAAATCCACACGCATCGTAGTCTGCCATCCAGTCCACCTTAGGGCAGAGCAGCATCTATAAAAAAACGATGTGGGCTGATAGAGAAGTCACAGCCTGACATACTCTAATATGCTGGCTTCACATAGTTCCGTAATTTCAGGTCATTTAGTGTAGACACACCTCAGTGCATCCTGAACTTATCTCTATGTGCCGCATTGCTTGGTCATCCATGTTCCTAATTAGTAGCCTGAATCATCAAGAAAAAGTCAACTTATGTCCTTTACCTCTTAGATAAAATAGAGTAGGAATATTTTCATTCAAATTATTCTTATCCCACTTTAAATTTGCAATGAAAAGAACACACTGCTCACCACTCAGGAAAACCAACTATAAAATACTCTAAGAATACTATTTCAGTGTGACCTTCTGATGAAGGGAACGATGTCCTTTCTGGCTAGATTACCAGTTCATCAAAATCACAAGATTTACCTGATTGGTGCAGAAAATAATATACCTTAAAAATCGCTTTTCTGTGTCAGATGCCTTGTTTATGAAGCTCATGGCCAAGGTTTTCCATATTCGAAAGCCAACTCTCAAGAAGAAAAGTCTTAGTTGCTTTGAACCTCTGCTTTAGTTGGGACTGGGAAGAATGCTTGGTAAAGTGTTTGCTATGCAATCATGGTGGCCTGAGTTGACCCCAGCACCCAGCAAATCCCTAGCACAGAGGAGTGCATTTTCAGTTCTATTGATGTAGAGAGGAGATGGGTGGACCCCTTGGGCTGGTTGTCCAGCCAGCTCAGGTGAATCAGTGAAAGAGACCTGTCCTAAAAGAGCCAGGGTGGAGAGCAGTTGAGGAGGATTTTCAATGATTTTCAATTTCCACTTCCACCTACAAAAACACACTCACCAAAAACAAAACAAAATGCTCAGAGCAGAAACTTCATCTTGGAACATGCTCTCTAAAGTGCTCATTCCACCACCACCAGCCCTGTCCCTCTGGTTTTGAATACTGCCATGCATTGTTTTTTTGACCACATTCTGTGGCCCTGATGGAATCCTTCTCCTTGGCATTTCCATGGCTCTCTTCACTGACTCCAGCTCGGTTTCTTAGTTTGAGTAATTTAGGAAGCTATTGTAACTTACCATTCTTGATTCAACTGCTTCTACCTTCACACAAGCCCTTCATCATCTCTTCTTTTGGTTAAGGCTAGGAACAGTATTCCAAAAATTGCTTTAATTACATTCTTGCACAATACTACAAGTGTGATTATAGGGGAGACCAGAAACAAGTTTTAGAGACCTTTTCATAGCAAAGGAACTGAACATCTTCATTCGCCTTAACATATTTCAGCAATAATTTTGATCACTTTGTCATTGTTATTTGTAAAATTTACAAGTAAGCCTGCATAAGATTTTAGGTGCCACCATTTTCTTTGTCTTATGATAGGACTTTTTTTTTTTTTTTGATTTTTCAAGACAGGGCTTCTTTATGTAGTTTTGGCACCTTTCCTGGAACTCACGCTAGCCCAGGCTGGCCGTGAACTCACAGAGATCTGCCTGCCTCTGCTTCCCGAGTGCTGGGATTAAAGGCATGCGCCACCACTGCCTGGCCGTGATGGGACATTTTAGTGGTTGAAATTAATTATAATGTTTCTTTTCCTCCCTTCACGTGTATGTGTGTAAAAGTATGCTTGTATGTGTGGTTGCATATGTGTATGTATGCTTGTACATGTATTTGCACATGTATATGGATACATATATGCAGCTATTACATGTGTATGTATGTGCATCTATGTGTGAAGGCCACAAGTTGATGTCTGATGTTTTCCTCAATTACTTTCAACTTTAATTACTGTGCAGGGGTCTCTTGATGAACCTGGAATTCAAGATTTGCGTAGTCTACCTAGCCAGATTGCCATGGGCATCCCTTGTCTGTATTTCTCAAGTGCAAGAATGGGCCACCATACCAACCTGACTTTTATGTTAGTTCTGGGGATCTGAACTCCTGTCTCCACACTTGTGCAGCAAGCACGTTATCCACAGTGCTATCTCTTCAGCCCCTACAAGTTCTGTTTTACATGGAAAAATCAGTTAGATAAAAGTGGAGTGAGTGCATTGCACAATATTAGCTAATATTCAGTGGTATCTGTGGTTAATGCTCAAGCAAGTTGCTGGGCACGTATAGTCAAGTTCATTGGCCTGCAGAGCTGGGTGGGAGATGTCTGGGTTACTTTCCCTTGTGTAGGGTAAAGGATTGCAGAGGATCAGGGCAGTCTAAGGAATTGACTACTTTTTGTGTCAGTGAGAGAAAATTGTATTTTGGCTTAGTCTTTTTGCACATGAGCTGCAGGAGGTCATGGAGGTCAAGATTGCATTCAAGCTGTGCTCAAAGGAGAGGTCGCTACCCTTTTCTTACAATCTCCCAGACAAACAGATTCTGTGACCTCTGTGGACTGTGCATTTCAGAGCCTCACTATGACACTTGGAAGGGGTGCCTCCTCAATCCCATTTCTAATCCTTCTTCTTTCAGATAGTTTCTTTGAAAAAAAATTACTTTTTGTTCACTTGTGGGTTTTTTTGTCAAAATAATAAATGTTTATTATATACTTGTTAGAGAAATATGAGACAAGAAAAACAAGGCTGCTGCCGTAACTGCACACAGGATGATCTTTAACTATTTATTTTCTATCTATATTTATATTTTTATACTTAAGAATATATAGTATATAATAGATTTTTATACACAATAGGTGGTATTTTGGAAATTGATGTATGCCTATCTGAACTAGGCATTGTTATATGTTAGTGGGCACATTTCTATGTCATTTGAAGTGAGCATTTGTGATATTTTAACTACATGGGCTCATGATGAATTAATTAATCATTGTTCTGTTTGGGGACATTTAGGTTGCTTCCAATATTCACTAATTATGAACAGTGGGAAAATAAATATGATTCTGCACATCCTTGCTTATTATCTGGGATCAGTTCCAAGAGTTGAATTCTCTAGGACAAAAGGCATATATATTTTCATGGCTTTTTGTAGATTCTGCCAAATTGCCCGCAGTCAACAGCTCCACCCAGCAGAGCAGGAGAGTGGCTTGCTCTAACTACATTGTAGCCACAGCTCGGCTCAGAAAGGTAGCTCGTTGACACAAGACCATCATTTTCTAGCTTAAAAACTGGCTGGAACAGAGGGTTAATAATCTCTGATGATATCCCATTCACCCCAGGCCTTTTATGAGACTTGAAAATTTCAAGTTGTTTACCTTTGAAAGGGTAGAAACAGTGCAAAAGGAAAGAGGAGTTCCAGAGCAATGGGCATCTCCTGTCTTGGGAGTAGCAGGCCTCCACATTGTTCTTTCATGAACTGTCTACATGAGGGTCATCAAGGGCCATAGTGATAAAGTACAAGATCTCTACATAGGGGACAATTTCAATCCCTTGTTTTACCTAGGCATGTGTTAATGGACCGGACATTGTTAATGTATATAATGGAGTTTTTTGTCTGAATCTGTCAAATGTTAATGGACTAGACATTGTTAATGTAATTCTTGACTGTATATATTGGATATACTTATTGGATACACTTTTTCTTATATTGGTTATAACTTTTATTTTAAACAAAAAAGGAGTAATGTGGTTGATATATTGTGCACACTAATAAACTTATCTGGGGGTCAGAGAACAGAATAGCCACTATATTAAACATAGAGGATAGGCAGTGGTAGCACACGCCTTTAATCCTAGCATTCCAGAGGCAGAGGTCCATCCGGATCTCTGTGATTTCAAGGCCACACTGGAAACTGAGCCAGGCATGGTGGCCCACATCTTTAATATCAGGAAGTGATGGCAGGAAGCAGAAAGATATATAAGGTGTGAAGATGAGGAACTAGAGACTTTTTAGGCTTTTTAAGCTTTTATGCTTTTAGCAGCAGTTCCAATCCAGATGAGGACTCAGAGGCCTCCAGTTTGAGGAAACAGAATCAGCTGAGGAGTTGGCAAGGTGAGGTTGGCTGTGGCTTGTTCTGTTTCTCCAATCTTTCAGAATTCACCCCAATACTTGGCTCCGGGTTTGTTTTTATTAATAAGACTTTCTAAGATTCTTGTTACGTCCATTGTAGTGAAGTTATCAGAGGGTAGAATCCTTGTGTATTTTAGATAGAGAGATTAGATTAGTACACTTTCTATGGAAGAATGAAGAAATAGGCCACCAAAATTATGGAATACTTTTAAAATAAAGCATCTTAACTGAAACATGAATATATTTTCCTGAAGTCATTGATGTTATGTAAATATTTGACAGAATTACTATCTTAGGAAAATGTACTTTTACTGGTGGCAGTATTTATCTATAAAAATATATAACACTTAAAATATGGTATCAATATAATATCTTGATTCACATCAGTGTGTGTGTGTGTGTGTGTGTGTGTGTGTGTGTGTGTGTGTGCATGCGCGCGCTTAACTTGGCACTTTGGGTCCTACAGTAAAGCTTTTTGACTACTATGGCATATCAAGTCTCTTGGGTGACCCCAGATGGTTACATATATACCTGAGGAATGCTTGCTTTGAGTCTGTGGGCTTGCCTTCCACTGCCTGGTTTTATCTTTACCCCATTACACAAACCATTTCATTTTCTGTATGATCTACTAGTGCCTGACGAGGGCCACTTAAAGGAGAAAGGCTAATTTTGGTTTATAATTTAAGGGTATAGTCTATCGCAACAGGAAAGTCCTGGTGGCAAGACCTTGAGGTAGCTGGTCACACTGCATCCAGATCCAGGAAGCAGAGGGAGATGAATTGCTATGATAGCTATCTTTTTCATTCTTATGGGGTCCGGTACCTAGTCCCAAGAAATGATGTTGCCCCTGTCCAGAATTGATCTCCTTAGTTCAGTTAGTCTAATCAAGATAATCTCTCCCATGTATGGCCAGCAGCTTCCTCAGTCTGGGTAACCCCTCATGGATGTGCCCAGAGGCTGGTTTCCATTGTGATTGTCATTCTAGATCCTGTCAGCTTGACAAGCAATATTATGCATCACAGCTGGGAAGCACTTAGCAATTCTGTCTTGGATTTTGGCTTGTTTCATATTATTTGCTAAATTCATGTCAACATCATAATATCAGTTTGCCTTCGTTTGCCTCTTACAATTTATTCTGATACCCCACTGTGATATTCAGAAAGTGAGGGAGCTCTCACTGACACTAGGATGGCTTAAGTTTCTCAGTGACTCTGAAATTGCACGGCACCTTTTGTATACTCACTGCCCGCTGCTTTGGCTAGAAGTCTTTGAGGGGTTCCCTGATGCATGAACTTGTGTATTAATATTTAAGTTTGGGGACAGGATCTTTTAAAGATATTATGTTTATTTATTTGTTTGTGTGTGAGAGCACACATGTTGTGGCACATGTGATAAGGTCAGGGATAAGTTTTAGAAGTCGGTTCTCTTTTCTACTAGCTTTGTCCCTGGGATTAAACTCAGGTTTTCAGACTTGATGGAAGGTGCCTTTGTCTCTGAACCATCTCCTTGTCCCTGGGTCAGATTGTTTAATGTCACTGGTTGTAATTTGTAGAGATGTGGAAAAGAACCAGGCACCCAAGGCTCATTTGCATCTTCTAGCATAGTACACATCATCACTTTGTCATCCTCTACCATTTTGATAGAAGATCCTGAATTGTGTGCAGTTAAATATTAGACCTTCATCATAACGTCTTTTAAAGGATTTATCAGAGCTGTCCCTGTTTGCTGATTTCATGGTCAAACTAGGCACTTGAGTTGACCTTCCAGCTCTATCTGTATCAAGTAATCCTTCATAATCTCAAAGTGATGGGTTTGTTCCCATCTGTCATCAAGGATTTTTCCCCCAACTATTTTGTTTGTTCACATTTTTGAACCCATGAGTAGATGTAAGCTTCGGAGTTGTCCACTGTTCCTTATTTTAGAACAAATTGTTTGTATAAGTATAAATAGAATGTCTCATCAAGTGACTGAGGGTAGATGCATGTTAACACTTCTGTTTCTTGACAGCTTATTTTCTATTTATTAAGGGCCATCCAGCTAGTCAGTATTCCCTTAAAATGAAAAAAAAAATATTGTTGATTGACATTCTCAGTGACATGCAAGTTCTAACCTACCAGAAACTATTTTTTTTGGTCCATTAAAAAGTGTGATGGTACACCTGTGGTTTTGTAATCTCAGAATCCTAGCACTTGTGTGGGTGAAGATGACAGATGGAAGTTCAAAGCTAGTCTGGCTGCATATTTAGATCTTCTGTCATCACGAAACAAAGAATTATTTGCTTATCCTTGTTAGCTTAAAAGATAATTGATGACCAGAGATGGGGAGAGACTCATTGGTAAAGCTCTGGCTGGGCAAATAGGAGGACCAATTTCATTCCCCATAGCACACATAAAGTTAGATACGGGCGTGAGCACTTATTACTCCAGCTCTCCTATGGTGAGTGGC
This sequence comes from Peromyscus melanophrys, assembly GCA_902168415.1. Taxonomy (NCBI): domain Eukaryota; kingdom Metazoa; phylum Chordata; class Mammalia; order Rodentia; family Cricetidae; genus Peromyscus; species Peromyscus melanophrys. Next base: position 9,465 of record CABHPR010119637.1, read on the forward strand.
ACAGACAGTGAAAATCTGAGTAAGCCCGAGGGTCGCCTTGCCTGGCATATAAAGCAGCAAAAAGGAGACCTTCTCAAACAAGGAGAAGCCAAGAACAAAAGCCAGAGGTTCTCCTCTGGCCTGCACATATACTCCATGGCACACATGTAGCCACAGTGAACATGAACATACACACACACTAACATGCATACACATATCAATGCACACACACCAAGATACATACATATCTCAATGCACACACACAAAGATAAGAATTTTTCAAAAGATAGTTATTGATAGACAGGTATTCCCCAATCATTATTGAAAGCTTGTTTTGTTCTCTAGAAGTTGTAAAATTTCATGCTTAAAACCATTGTTAAATATTTACACTGTCCATTTGAAAACTGGAAACACAAAAGTAAGATGAGCTGAGGGAGATTTTTGGAACTCAGAACCTGGATTTTTGTTCCTTGTTGTTTGTTTTTGTTTGTTTATTCACCAGATATTTTCTCATGATATAAAATTCAAGTCATCCCTGTTACCCACTCCACCTGTATATTTCTATGCTTCTGCTATCACATCATGTAAAAAGGACTTCTTTATGTTTTTTAACTTGCATTTAGTCTTGTATTTAATGACTCAGTGCACCAAATTGTTTTTCCTTTATTTTCAGGAGACAATGTATTGAATGCAGAATATTTTCTCATGTTGTTTAATAGTCAAATTATTAACCAATGCTTTCTATTGGTCTTGACCAAAGGTTTAAAATTAGTGTAGAGTAGTACAATTTAATTTGGTTTTCTGCTATGGATAAATACAGCATAAAACTTTTAAATGATATGAAATAATATGAGAGAGGTCTACTTGGAACTCTATGGCAGTACCTACTGCTTTGGATTAGTTTTACAGACTTGGCAGTAGTGCTTACTTTTAGGAAGTAGTACTCTCAGATTTTATTGCTGCTTGAGTGCAGTAAGAATCATAGTACTGAGGTTCCTATCTAGCTTTTAAATTGTACTTTGGGGGGAGTCACTGTACAGAGTATAATGTATTCCTTTAAATTCTCTTAAATGCAATTTCAAATTAAGTTTGCAAGAGAGGATCTTTTTAAGTTAACGAGCTTTGCTCTCAGAGATTGAGATTCACAGCGAAACAGAGCGGACAGTTGCTGTGTCCCGTACACTCACCTGCCTCTCCTGCCTGCTGTCCTCCTTGGTGACGTATGTGCACCGTAGGCTGCGTTTGTTAGAGCTGATGACCCTGGATTAGCACATCATCAGCATGCCAAGACTGTAGTTTGTGTCAGGTGCCATTCTTCATGTACATTTCAAGGGATTTACGAGTTTTGACCCAGGCTGCCCTCAAGTCCCCTGTGTCCTGCCTGTTGTCCACTCCTTCCTTGTTAACCCCTGGTGACCAATGATGGCCTTACCATCTCCATAGTTTAGTTTTTTGCAACAAGTTATACCATCATCATAACTCATTGTGCAGCCCTCTCAGAGTACCCCCATCCATCCATCCATCCATCCATCCATCCATCCATCCATCCGTCTATCTACCTACCTACCTACCTATATCTGTCTATCATCTATCCATCCATATATCTATATGCATGTATATATATGCATGCATGTATGCATGTATCTATCTATCTATCTATCTATCTATCTATCTATCTATCTATCTTTCTATCAATCTATCATCTATCTACCTATCAATCTAGTGTGTGTGTGTGTGTGTGTGTGTGTGTGTGTGTACACATGCACATGCCAGTGTCAGAAGAAAACTTACTGGTGTTAGTTCTCTTCTTCCACCATGTGGATTCTGGGGATAGAACTCAAACTGTTAGGCTTGGTAACAAATGCCATCATCCTTTCAGCCATCTCACTAACCTACTCGATACCTTTGTAGTGTGGAATGGTGCTCTTCTGGCTGGAAGTGTCACAGTCTATCTACCTGCATACTGTAGGCAGTCTTGCTTGCTGTCCAGTTCTGGTTTTGGCAGTTGTGGACAACATACTGCAAATGTTATGTAGGGAATTACGAAGAGTGTGATAGCAGAATCCAGTTACCATATTGTTTGGTTGTGTATGAAGCAGCCATGCTGTCTTCCAAAGCGCATTCATTCCCACCTGTAATGAGTCAAAACAACTCTGCTACTTGTTGACATGACGTGGTGTTCGTCGGTGTGATGGCTCTGGATCTTGACCAGTCTCCTAAGTATATCTTACTGTTTCAATTTTTGTTTCTCTAGCAATGTGAGATGGTAAGCGTTTTTCACATGCTCACATGTTATATGTGTCATCTTGAGTGAGGTGTCTGTTCAGGTTTTTTGCCCTTAAATACCCTTGACAAAATTTCCTTTTATTAAACCTGAACACTTACCTTATAAAACATGCCAATCTCAGTGTACAAGTGTGTGGAATCCCCCATGCCTCGGTCTCTGTGGGTCTTTTAACTGTGTAATGTCTGCAAATTGATCAATGACATTTTGGTTTTCCTTCCTGGGTAGGAGAGGGAGAGGGCCCTGGTTCCCAAAGATGTCTCCACTCTGTGTGCTTCTCATCATTTTAATTCACGGGCGGACTTTACCTTGTGACCTTGCTGTTCTGATGAATCCAAGAAGAGGAATTGACTTTTCAGTCTTATTCCCTCCTCATTTTTGTTAGGAACTGTGGAGACCTCTAAGCTTCATGCATTCTGGACAGGAAACTGGAAATCCCATAGGATATTTTTAGTTCTTCCAAAAATGGTCATTGGTGAGAACCTAGTTTTTTTCTCAGTATCTCTCTAGGAATTTTCTCATATAGAGTTTTCAATATATAATCTGAGAATTTAGCTTAATGATTGAAGGCCCAGGGTAATGAAAAATTTATACAAAAGCAGAGACTCTAACTGTAATCATTATCAGAAAGTGTCATTTAAAAAATCTGACAGTTGTCAATCATATATAAATATATAAAATATATATATATATATATATATATATATATATATATATATATATATATAATTTTCCAGAGAAGAATGGCAAAGATTGATTTTCCATAGTAATGAAATGTGTAAAATTCAGTCGCTGACTACTGTGCAGTAGAGAGAAATGTATTTGGTCCTTGCTTTCTTGTCTGGCAGAATGGTAAACACTTTAGTATAAGTATCTATAGAATCTTCTAGAACATGGAAAGCTTATGTCATGCCCAGATTAGGCATCATTGCATTTACTTCTGTGTCACTGTGACAACTGAAAGCATCCATTGAGAGTCTACTTGAAGTCTAGCAGATTCAGTGCAATGGGTATAAGCATAATGCAGACCATAAGCTCCTGGATGTTTCTCTGAAGGGGTGTTGGGCTTGTCTTCCTTACGTTTGAATGGTAACCTGTGTATCTGCCAGGGAGAGTTTGTGCCATTGCTCATTCTCCTGCTCAAGGAACAGAATTGACTTCCCTATACTTTCTGGGTGTCAACCTGGATGGGAAATTGGATTTCTAATCTCTTAATTTATTTTTCCTTTCTTTTTTTAAAAAAAAAATGCTGCTTGACTCTTTTTATACATCAACTTTTAAACCATCACACATTTCTTTTAGAGATAATAAATATAATTTGCATAAACAACAAAAAATGAAGTGAGAAAATATGTCCAAACAAAACTATCAGTCCACATTCTGTCTGCTCGGCTGCGCATGTCATTTACCATGTCCGCCCTGTTTCTCCTTTCCTCCTCTTCCACTGAAGCGTTGCTGTGGAATTATGGGAACATGGTGAAATCTTCTTGTAGCAGGAATCTTAGAGAGTCTTATTAATAAAAAACAAACTTGAAGCCAGGTATTGGGGTGAAGTTGGAAGATCAGAGAGACAGAACAAGCCACAGCTAACCTCACCTGGCCAACTTCTCAGCTGATCTTGTTTCCTTAGACTGGAAGTTTCTGAGTCCTCATCCAGAATGGCTCTTAGCTGAACTGTGTTGCTCCAAAGCCTGAAAGCTTAACCAGCCAAATGCTTCTAGTCTCTGGTCCTCACGCCTTACATACCTTTCTGCTTTCTACCACCACTCCCTGGGATTAAAGGCTCGCTTTCTGGATTAAAGGCATGTGTCACAATGTCTGGCTGTTTCCAGTGTGGCCATGAACTCACAGAGATCCAGAGGGATTTCTACCTCTGGAATGCTAGGATTAAAGGTGTGAGTGCCACCATTTTCTAGCCTTTGTATCTAGTGGCTGGTCTGTCTCTGACCCCAGATAAGTTTATTAGGGTACACAATATTTTGGGGAACACAATACCACCACATCTTGTATCAAATGAAGACTTTCCAAGGCTTCTTTATGACCTGTACTTTGCCTGGCATTGGTGACTGCTCTTGTCCAATCTTTGTCACTTAAATTAGTTAAGGTGTACACACAATCGAACAATTCTGACCCAGAGTTCTTGCCATGGGGTGGAGAAAAAAAATGATAGCAGGACCCATTTTTCACATACAGATGATCACCACGGTGTTTGGACTGGCTGTATTGAGTCAGCATTGCTAATCCCAGGTGGGTTAGCAAGAGAAGAATTGAAAGGCTGTTGTCTGGAGACATGCTTCATGATAACGTCACTTTCATAAAGGAAAATTCATGAAGCAGAGCAAGATTTTGCCTGTTTTATTTCGATTTTTAATTTAAAAATATGAAGGGGATATGGAGTTCAGGACCAGTAAATGTCATGTGAGCCACACCCATGGGATGTGCAGTTGGAGATAGGAGAAGTTGTAGCTGAAGACAGCAAGTTCAGTGCTGGAGTGGCGCCAGCAACTGAGCTGGTCTGTGTGTTTTCCAGTGGATAACTGTCATTTAGGGGTGACTGATTGGTGTGCTAAGGATGTTATTATCCCTGGTCCCTTAGGATCAGTGGCACCCTTCCACTTTTATGACACTTAGAACTTTTCATTTCCCTCTACCCTCTCAGCCTCCCAATTCTCAGAAGCACTGGATGGTGTCTAGAACAAGATCATGGTGAGGGACCCGCAGTTTTGCCCCCCAAACACAGAATACAGTGTATACATGTAATTAAAAGTTTTAAAATGCATAATAAAAAATCATGTTTATGTTTCCTAGTAGACATAAAAGTTATTAATAATAGAAAATAATCAAGATATTTCAGCATGTAATTAATTTAGCATTAGAGGCATTTCTAATTCGTTCTTATTAGTCAAAGTCCAGTGTGCATTTTGCATATAAAACATACTTCCAGTTTGACAAGTGTATTTCCTGTCATCGATGGTTGTGTTCCGTTTCCACCTCTGCTTTATCCATGTAATTTCCAAACTTGTCATTCAGTGAGGCCATACAGAACACTTGCAAGGATGCATGGGCTTTGACCAACAGATAGTGTTTCTAATTGAATCATTCCAATATAAGCAGGCTTATATTTCAGTTCATACTGTGAAATCTTTCATATAGAAGCTGGCCTTAGTTTTGAAGAAATACGAAGTATGAAAGTGTTGTGTGCAGTTCTGAGGTAGAGGCCGGAATGAGAACCGTCTTGGCTGGTTCTGGGTTGTGAGTGCAATCGCTTCATTGGTTTGGGTAACTGAAGTTGCTTCCTTTGGAATATTCTTGTTTGGCTTTTTTTTCTGAGGCTGACTTAAGAATTCTCATTGGCCATGTCTAAGGCTAGGAATAGAGCTCTCCCCTAGTTACCTTTGCTAGTCCTGAATCCTTAAAGGATCCTTCCATTTCCCATGGCTTGAACTAATGAGCACATTCACAGCCCCATTCTGGAATCTTTGCACTGGCTTCATGGGAATACTTGGATATGCAGTAAGGGTGGATGCTATAAACTAAAGCAGATGCATTTTGAAGTTGGCTATAAATATTTTTCATATGAAGCATTATTGTTTATTAATATTGAGGTACCATTTGTACTTTTTATTGGAGACTATAAACCAATATAAAATTAAGATTTGGGACTGAAGAGTTGCAACAGTTAAGAGTATTTACTACTCTTGCAGAGGACTGAGTTCTGTTCCCAGTCTCCATGCCTGGTGGCTCACAACAGACTGTAACTTCAGCTCCATGATATCCCATGTCCTCTTCTAGCCTCTAGGCAACCACACACGCATGCACAGACACACGCACACACAAAGAGATACATGCATACAGGCATGCACACCTAGATAATTGAAAAAAATAAAATGTTTTAAAAGAATGCACACAAAAGAGTCTCTCTTTTCTTTTTCAAAGCATCCGAAAGTTAAAACGTGTCATTATTGAGGTTGATACTGAGGAGATAAGGTGAAAATAGAAACTCAGCTGTATCCCTAATACAGGTTCTTTTTGTTTACATCCTTGCTAGCCTTTTGTTGTTACTGAATTATTTTTATTCTTCGCAAATAGAGAAAATTTTGTAGCTGCAAGATTTTTACTATGCTCTTCCCACCTAAGAGCAATGAATTTATCACCTTGGATATATAGGACAGTGCTTCTCAACCTGTGGGTCGCAAGCAACCCCTTTGGCGTCACATACAGATATTTACATTACAATTCATAGCAGTAGGAATATTATAGTTAGGAAGTAGCAACAAAATAATTTTATTGTTGGGGGTCGCTACAACATGAGGAACTGTATTAAAGGGTCACAGCTTTAGGAAGGTTGGGAACCACAGAATGAAATAATTAATTGATCTTATCTTTTTATTCACATTTTTTCATTGTTTCAGTGATTATTGACAGAGAACTTACTGAGTGTTTGATACTTTTAAAGCCTATTTCCTTTTAAAGGAAATATGTTGTGACCCCAAACACAAACCCATGCTTTCCTGTTACTTCGATTCTGAATCTCATGTATGATCAGTGAAAGCACCTGCCAGATACGGATGCTGTGGTGGTGTAGAATAGTTGCAGCCCTGGAGACAGAAGCATTTTTAACATTTAAGCTGAGCAAAATGATAGGAAATGGGGAGGACAAGTTATTCCAAGCACCTGCTACAGGGCAGGGCGAGGACTCTGCAGAGTGAGATTGGCGCCATCTCCATTCCGTGTATGCGTGTGGTGTCTTTGCCTTGATGCTCCCAGCTCAGTACATACTCCATATGTAGGTGGACCAGGAGTCTGTTGATGGCTTTCAGAGAAGTGTGTGTGTGCTTATATGTGGCAACATTAGGACGATCTCTCTCTCTCTCTCTCTCTCTCTCTCTCTCTCTCTCTCTCTCTCTCTCTCTCTGTGTGTGTGTGTGTGTGTGTGTGTGTGTGTGTGTGTGTACAGTGATAAAACAGATATCCTTTCACTGTTAAACTGGCTATCATTTCCAGGGTCTTGGGGAGGTCATATAGCCTCTCTGAAAATTCAAAATAATTTTCTCTTCTAAAATGGATATGGTAAAAGAAGTTATTTGGGGATTAAAAGACTAGAACGACACTACAGAAAATTTCCTCTGTTTTGCTTATTGGTATATCTTATGTAGCTGAGCTTGTGCCTGGCACTCATTATGTTTTGAGCGAGTCACTAGGAATACATGAAAGATGTAGTGAATATAAAACAGATGAAACAGTACCTGGTACATATTGAGGAATAAGTGCTCTGCTTTTGATTGGGAAGTACTATCATTATATTGTAGTTGTGTTGCAAATGACCTCTCTAATTATCCAGGAATGGGTTATCTCCACAACATTGACCTCTTTGCGTACACTTGTGATTCCCAGTTCTGATTCTTAGGATGATACCCATTGTACCCAAGAAAGAGACTTAGAGCGTGAGCCCCATTACGCTGGTATCTTTGTGACTCTTACCTCCTCCTGTTTCCTATATCTGAACTCTTCTGGGACTAGTCCCAGAGCATTAGCCTTCCCAGTCCTGTTCCTTGAATGAATCTTGCTTTTGACCTACTTTCCAGGACCCAGCTCATTTTCTATCATCTTTCTTAATACCAAGGCCATTTGTTAGTGCTTCCTACCACCTTGACACTTGGACTCATATACTAGACATCTATCTGGAATACTGATACCTATGCACGAGCATTGTTTTCCCCTTATAGACTCTGGATGGTGGTGACTTGATCTTTCTCTTGCCTTGTATTTTCCTAGTCTGTATTGATTCCTAGTCTCTAGTCTCTGACTCACTCCTTTATCTCTCATAGGTGTTCTATGATTTATTAATAGAGTAGAAAAGGGATGAGATGATTAAAGCAGAGTGGATGCCCTCACGGCATCCTTCCGATAAGGTATGCTCAATCTCTTTAGCATGTGAGGGACAGAAATGTCTTCCTGCGAGATTTGTATTAAGGATGAAATGGGCAGTGCTTCTTGGAAGCTCAGACACTGTTTTAACCACCTTCTGCATAATGAACCAAAGGCATGTCCTTGCTGTATGGACAACCATGTGTGTCCTAGTGAGGAGTTTACATCCTGAGATGTGTGTTGTGAGATTGTTTTATCATGTGTGAATATTATAGTATGTATACTTGTCCAAACAAAGATAGCTACAGCCTCACTAAGTGAGGACCTACATTGTGCTGCACATGTGGTCTGCAAGATGCTGTGTGGTCTGTGACATTGTTGAGACTCTTGACAATTAAATTTAAGACTCCAGCTCAAGTTGGATTGGTTGCATTTTAAAAAAGCATTCATTTGCAACTCAAATAAGAACTTCTGTTTTTCACAGCTGGTTTAGCGACTGTTACTTATAGGAAACACTTCTAAATAGTTGTGTAAACTGTATATTGTGGGGCTAAACTCTTCACTAATGCAGGCTGCAGAGAGGTCCTCACAGTAGTTGTGCAGCAGACATGTAGTTGAGGTAGTCTTTAGGAGAGAAACCATTCTGCATGCTTCAGTATGTAATTTGTGTGGAGGCATTTTGTTTTTGAGTTGGAAGACAGGTTTTTCAGAGTAATGTACTCATAGGTCATAGAACTCACCATTAGGTTTTAAATTAAGGGTTCCCATACAGAGCTCATAGTTCTGTAAGTGAAATATAGTTGTGTAAATGAAATGTAATCATAAGCCAGGCATGTTGGCACACACTTGCAATTCCAAAACTTGGGAGGGCTAAAGCATAAGGATTGCAAGTTCTAGGCCAGTCTTAGCTGTATAGCAATGCTCTGTCGCAAACAAAACAAAAAGAACAACACACACACACACACACACACACACATACACACACACACACACACACACACGTGTGTGTTTATGTTCATTAATATGACAGCCTTCTCAATACTGCAAAGGAATAAAATATGGAAAGCTGGGCTAGAAGCTAAAAGGGAAAAGTGTCAGTTTAAAATGTTTATTCTGTGTCCCTTCAGGTATGTTGGTTATCAATATGTCCTCTACAAAACTGAGTTACCAATGAGGATATGGGAGCATCATCAAATACACACTTACTGTTAATCTTAGCAATTATAACTGAAATATAATTCCAGTGAGCATATGTCCTGTGTATAAGATACATAATATGATATTACCCTATCACCTAAATGCATTCTGTATTGTGAAAATAGAGAGCAAGCCACCAAGAATGTATTTAAAAAGCATTGCAGATGGGATTACACTGTGTTCCCAGATGCTGAAGCCAGGTTGGGACCAACTGGCTAAATGAAGTCTGAGGCATTTGCAGATCGAGACATAATCTCAGTGAGCTAAAAATACATTTGAACAATTTCACAGGAAGAAGTGTGAACCAGCTTTGCAACAAGGAGCTGGTTTGACTTAATATTCCCTAAAATACTGATGATGCCAGTCAACAAATTTTCACACTAGTCCCATGACTAAGTCAGCTGAGCCTCGGGAGAAATGGGGATGGAGACTTTAAAACCCCTTTCATTGGACCTTCAATAAGATGCTCATATTTTTTTTTTTACATTTGTGAATAGATTGCATGTATTGACAAGGGAGATATACAGGCAGGGAAGTATGTAAGTGGGTGGTTACATAGAGTGTCATTGAGAAGGCCTAAGTTGGGGTTACTCATTGGGTTTACAGTACTGTGCCAATGACTAACTGTGGGACCTCAGGAATTTCTGATTCCTTGCTTCTCTGATACCTCAGCCTTAGATAGCAGTAACATCATTCTCTCGTATCAGTGTGGGCATTGAATGAGCATCCTTATGCATAGCTCTTAGCACAGTATCTGGTCTCCAGGAAAGATGAACTAGAAGGCATTTCAGTTGTTATCAGAGTGATGAGAAAATGCTTGTTTCATTCCACTGTGTGATGTGTTATATAGTAATAGCTGATTGAAATTGTTACCTATGCACAAGCACTGTTCTAACCCAGTGGATGTGAGAATCCTTTACCCAGAAAGAGAGGGAGGACCTGGTGGAGTCTCTTGAGTTTGTGCAAACGTTTTGGAATCATTGCCTATTAGTTGAATCAACATATCTATGGTAAGATTTAGGAAAGCAAATTCTGTTGTGATTATTTTTTATTTTTTATTTTTGGTAATGTAGTAGAAGTGAGACAAGGAAGGAGAGGTCACCTCCTCTGCGGTCTTCTTTTATGCAGAAGTTCAAGTTCCTTGTAATCTGATTCTATTACAGTGGATGGTACTGTCAGCCGTCTAGGATGCTTGCCTTGGAAACCTGTAAGAATTTGCTACAAAGGTATGGCAGCAGTCTGGTACAGTGCATGCTGAACTGCTCATCAGTCCCTGACATCACTGTTCAACATGATATGGATACAAGACTGAGGTCTCTTCACCAACAGCCATACATATCTTGAAGAAGATATATATGTTTAATCAAATATGTCCTGTATTATCAGAGAACCAAACAAATATCATTAGGAACTCTCTGTTTAGGAAGTGCAATCTAATATAGAAATTAAATAGTCTAGTACTGATTGGCCAGGCCTTTATTAGTCCAGTTGACACACAGCCAGGAGGAGAGGGAAAAGCCTGTATTGTGGGTTAAGAGAGCAGGTTGTAGAAGCTGACCCAGGGAGTCACCTCTATTACATGGATGTCTGAATCACTGTCACTGAAGATCAGTCTTTCTTGCTACACCTCAATTCTGAGTATTTTGAGGTGTTTAGACCAGGCACCTCTGTACTCATATGACTTTTGACCAAGAAAACTGTCATGTGTTAGAGTACCAATCAGTCTTACTGCGAGTGTGGAAATATCCAAAGTAACATTCTCATTAAGTTCACTTGGATTTCTATAATAGTCAACTAACAAATTTTGTGGTACTTTTTGCATTGATTGATAAAATTTACTCATAAGAAACAAGATATATATGCCCTATGTATGATTATATCTTAATATATGAATAGTATGAATTATTCTGAGGAACTTATAATATCAAAATGTTGATTACAACGTAAGTACATGGATAGCACCAGGACACCATGGTGTGCGGTACCATTTTATTTACCTCCTGGGAATCCGTGGAGCTATTGATCCCGTAGCGAATATGTTTACACTGATATCATAGCCAGCCATGTTTGACAGCAACTTCAAACTGTCAGAACCGATTACCTGTTTAAAATCTACAGTCAAGTGATATCCCATGTTTCTGATCCTATGCACTGAATAAATCGACCAATATTTTCGAAGGGCAGTAGCTCTCTGGTTTCTCTACGCTGCATCCCCTCCCCCAGCACCTTCCTGACGGTTCAACAGGCTGGAGCTCTCAGTGCTTCTGTTAAGTGGGGTTAGAATCCTGGGTGCAGAGATGACCATGCTTCAAGTGTGTGTGCTGCAATGTATCTGCACTAATTATCAATTACTGCGCTAACTGAAAGAACTTAGCCATGGAGGCTGTGCTCCCCAGCTGTGCCCATCGCTGTTTATGGTGTCTCTCATGGTTGTGGCTAGGCATGGTTCTGGAAAAGCAAAGTGGGGTTATTCCCAAGGAAAACAACTTCATTAATAATAATAATAATAATAATAATAATAATAATAATAATAAAAACTGTGGGGCTTTTTCACATACATGAAGCTAAAGTGTACATTTTGACTTGAATATTTGTAGGATTTCAAGACCAACAATGAAAAGAATAAATAAACACTGTGAAAATATAGAGATTTAAATGTGCTAAATGGATCATGGACCCAGGCAGGTTCTCAAGACTTACTAGCTCGTAACTTCAAAACGCTGGCTAGCTTGCGTTTTCTAAACTTCAGGAGTTTATCTCAGCTAATGGAGAGAGTGGGGACAGTGGTTAGAGTGTACCCTACCCGCTGTATATTGGTCCAGAGCACTAAAAGGGACGTATGCCCCTACTCAGATTCTAACAGTTCATTAAACCTCCCTTTCCGGCACTTCCCTGTCCTCTCTCCAGCTTGGGCCAGGCTTCCCTTATAAGGCTTCCTCTATCCTTCTCCTCTGGGCAAGACCTGCTCCAAGGTAGGAAGCAGTGTCAGCTCATCCTTCAAACTGCCTCCCAACCAAGCCGCCTTGGGAGGCTTTGCACAGGGAGATTCCCAGAGCTGCTGGGAGAAGCTGAGGGAGCGTGGAGAGCTTCCTAGCTGCAGCAAGGCATCCTTCAGTGGAGCGGGTAGCACTGCAAATGGGGCAGCAAGGGACATGTCTGAGAATGTGGGCTTATGTGTCAACAACCTCAGGCCTGGAAGGAAAGATTTTAAGTCTGGAAGAAGTTAATTGAGTTCACCAGCAATGCTGGGCAACATTGTAGCTGCTTCTGTCAGGATCTGCTAGGATGAGAAAGACCCCACGAATAGGGACAATATTGTGCATTTCCAAGGGAAAAATATGACAGGAAATTGGAATCGTCTAGGGGATGTGGACTTTTTCAAAGCTTCTGATGACTAAGAATTAGTGTTTTTTCTTCTTGTTGTTTTCTGAGAGAAAATATGTGTGATGCAAGGACCTAAGTTGTGCTTCTTAGAGCGTTCTCATAGAGAGTCAAGGAGCGGGAAGTTGGGAGCGCTTCCCTGTACTGTGCCCCATCGGTAGAATTTGCTAATAAAATATCCAGCTGCGAGTTGTTGGGATGGGGTTTTTAGTGAACTGTTTTCATGAAAACCAGCTGCCTGAAAAGTGAAAACATCAAACTCTGGAAATTATACTAACCTTTGTCACCCTGTAGGCAAATGTTTAGGAACTGTTTTATGTATATAAGCACACACAGAGATTTGGTATAATAGCCGACTAACAAATTTTGTGGTACATTTTTCATTAATTGATAAAATTCACCCATAAGAAACAAGTTATGCACACATGTAAGAGTATGTTTTTATACCTGTATAAGAAACATGTATACATGTATGTATAATGCTTCTATTACACACACACACACACACACACACACACACGCACACACACACACACACACACACACACACACACACACACACGTGAATCTATGCATACCCACTTTGTAAGATCTCCTTAGTGTCTGTCATGCCTTCTCTGTAAGGCCATTGAGCACACTGACTATGCCAAAATCTCAGGTTCAGCCATGTCAGCTTCTGAGATTAGTCAGCATGGCAAGTTGAAGCTGACATATTCAAAATGTGTTTTATAGTAAGTCTAATTTGGGCCCCTCATGTGTGACTTTCTGATTGTCTTTGTAGATGGCTGATTCAGAAAATGTCTAAAGCAGAGAGAACTAGTGAAATCTCAACTTGATTTCATCTTCTCAACAACACTCAAAATCTGTTGAGCCAGTTTCAATGTGGCTTTCCTTTCAGAGGCAGGAAACTGTGCAAAACATGTATGAGAATGATCACAAAATGCTGCTTATCGGTGACTTTTAGTTGTTCACTTTTAAATTCAAACTTGTGTTGGTTGTTTTAAGATAATTCCGTGGAGGCTGATCTATAGAAATTTTCATTTTCTCAGAATTGGCATCGTACAAAAATAATTAAGCAAATCTAGGATTGTATTACTTTGTCTTTAGATTATTTAGACTTCAAAAGTCTAAAGATTGTTTTTATCTGAATTTTTCACTTATGGATGTCTGTACACAATACAGCCTAGAGAACTAAGGGTGAGAGAAAGAACCTTGCCATGCATTTCCTCCCACTATTGAGAAGGTACGATAAATTTTCCAGCCTCATATAAATTAATGTAATGTTTCCACGCTGCAGTTTATTACAGCCTGACCTCCAACCCAGAGGTCAGAGAGTCACATTGATTCAGTCAACTTCCCAGTCATTACTTCAAATGAAAGTTCAGATAGGGGGACAATTGGTTATGCTGCTATTCTCATTTAATTATGCTCCGTTCTTACAGAATTAGGTTAGCAGTACTGAAGGGTTGGGGATGAAGGAAGACCACCCGGAGATGTCCTCTTCCGGTACTTCAGCACTGAATCTTCCTCTCTCTTCTATTCTCAGAATCTCAACACCCTTGAGAACAGAATGCTAATGCTTGATGGGATGCCGGCAGTCAGAGTCAAAACAGAGCTTTTGGAATCTGAACAAGGGGTAAGCAGAAATCTCCACAGATGCCCCTTCTCATGCCTGGTCCATTCACTTCCAGAGCAGCGTTATCTCTTTTGTCCCCGGCCTAAGGAATCACCGAAGCTTGATTCTCACTCACTTGCAACCTTAAACATCTGTGTCCCCTTTGGAGTGGACAATGTTCTGGAACTAGGCCTTCTTGATAACCTTAGGAGACCCCCCTGGCTGAGTTAAAATTGCTGCTTGGAATGCTACTGAAACCAAAGTAAAGAAAAAGTATTTAAAATAAGGTGGGAATATAACTCCTCAGTGTGAAGTTCTAAATTAGGAAATGACAGAGAACAGGCATGCAAATATTATTGTTGGTTAAATGGAATTCTTTTTTTATTTGTATCTAGCTCTTCTCCCCATTTTTGAAATTTTGCCAGTTCTAGGAAATGGTTGATGAAGTTGGGACAGTTAATGTGAAAAGTACCCAAAAGCAAAAAGAAAACGATTTAGCAATACATAGATAAACTCATGAATGGGTTTATGGATACAGAAAACAGAGTATCTAGGAACACAGATTTCATATGAGGGCACATAGGCTATTTTATTATTGGTGACATTTAAATCTTCATTAATCAAAAACATAAAGCCATTATAATAGATTACAGTGTTGTCTGACCATGGTGTTTAAAGAAGAAATCACTGTATACCTGTGTGCACACTGGCTCCAGACCTTAAGACATTGCCACCACTCAGGCAGCCCAGAAAAGCTAACCAAAGGATATGAATAAATCCACAATTGCCACCTTACTAATGTGTGTCCTAATAAAGAAATCAATGCTAAACATTAGTAATTTTGTAGTTGATGAATCCACAGAAATTTTAAATATAAATAGAATCTCAAAAGTAGAGGATAGAAATCAGTGTGGTTAACTCCTTGTGGGACCTCCCTTGGGCCTAGCATCTTAATGTTTCATCATCTTTGGAATGGCTGCTGAGGCTGTGGACCTGTAGTTCTTTTCAGTTACTTCCCCATCTCTATGCATTACCTGGCTGTGTGCAGCATCTCAGCATCATTTCTCCTTCTCAGTGCAAGCCTGTGTTTGAAACAGGTCTCGGTTACATAAACTCTGCCTGGTGATGGTGGTGCACGCCTTTAATCCCAGCACTTGGGATGCAGAGGCAGGCAGATTTCTGAGTTCCAGGCCAGCCTGTTCTACAGAGTGAGTTCCAGAATAGCCAGAGCTACCAGAGAAACCCTATCTCAAAATAACCAAAAAAAAAAAAAAAAA
>CABHPR010119638.1:0-10239 GCA_902168415.1 Peromyscus melanophrys
AAAAAAAAAAAAAAAAAAAAAAAAAAAAATCTTAAAATGTTTTTTAAAAACCCCGAAAACACACCCTATCATATATTTATATACATTTACAAATACTGAAAGCAGTCTGATAAATGTTTGTCACAAACATTTTCTCTATATATTACATCATTTTATGATTACCCAAAGACTTTTTAAGGAAAAATGTACTAATCTTAAATGGGGCAGGGGAGGGAGAAAGACCTCATTATGAACACTATGAATCACTTATTTTAATTTCAATATTGTCTTTTAAAAGACACTAAAGAAGACAGGGAAAGTAACTGTATAGCCTGTTGGAATAATGATTTACGTTAACAGTAGATTTAAAAAAAAAAAAACTGCTTCCTACATCTTTCCTTCTTCTTTAGTTAAGGCTGGATGAGAAGGCTTCAACTTTATTAAAATGGCAAATGATGGATAATGGGGAGATTAAACCACAGAAAAGCAATCACTCACTGAAGAGCCAGCAGGTGAACACTCTGTCGGGCAGCTCTAAGTGGCCACTAAGATTGCTGATTCTCCAATCTCGGCTTCTTGTCTTGCCTTCCCTCCAAAACGGGAGTGGGCAGGCAGCGAGGGGAGGGCAAATGACAGGGACTCTTATTTGTCTTGAGGGAGACAAACAATGCAATAGGAAGGAAGGACCCAAGGGGAACCCGGGACTCATCCAGCTTCCCACGACCACCGTCTACTGGGCGAATGTTCCCCACGAAGACGACGAGGCTTGTTACTTTATCCAGATTAACTCTGAATAATGGGTTATTTTAAATGCACAGAGACCAAGCAGCATGCAGAGCAGACGCTGCAAACCCCTTGTTCATCAGACGGCGCTCCCTGGACTTAGAGCTGGAAAGCTCATAAGGCACCCCGAGACTGTAAGTCAGGTGCGGCTGAAGAATTATTTTTGTCATGGAGACTTTCAGTACAAGACAGTTACTTGTGTCTTTGCTCAAACAGCATTTAAAGAAAGTCGAAACTGAGCAGAATGATTTTTGCTGGAAGACACTGCGGTTGGCAGTGGGTATTTCTGGGTCTCTGAACCCAAGTAATAATAATGAAAACAATATTCTAACACAAATAAAAGGTCCCTAAGCACTGGCACACACAAAGTGACAAGGGCAAACAGGCTTTTTTTTTTTTTTTTTGCATCTGCCAATGGTGAATTCCTATTTTAACACTCTGCTTTAGAAAATACAAATAAACCATAAGCATCAACTGAAATAATGTTTAAATACATGAAATCAAGTTAGACTGATTTCCCATGAGAAGAATTTTTAATTACTTACAAATATTTTAGCACTTTCTTTCATTCAATTATGATTCCTAGGTTTGGGATAAAAGTCCACCAAAATTTCTCTTGGTGTGAATGTCATAGAAACCCCAGGCAAAGCAAAAATGTAAATGACAGGAAAGACCCCTATCATTTTTAAAAACATGAAGTGATTCATGGTGTGCACAAAAAGAAATAGAAGTACATGGTCTTGAGCCAGAATACCACCCCAAGTCCCCAGCAAACATTAATATCTGCTGTGCCAGCTGAATTCAAATTAACCCAATTTTTACATGTTAATTAAACCAGCTATTTTCTTCTTATTGTATTTTTGCTTCTTAAATAGTAGAGTCTTCGAGTGATTCCCAACAGACTTGTTCCAACAACAATGACGTATTCATTTACTTCTATTGTGACCATACAATACAGTAACTGAGCAGTAATTTTTCACAGTCAATTACATGTGTGGGTCTTTATGCTTAAAGATGCTGAAATAATGTGTACTATAGAGCCATATGCCTGAATCTCCAGTCTGCCAGAGGCAGTTGCCTGGGTAACACATTTTCTCTCCAGTTCAGCATAACCCTTCATTGAATATCATTAGGTGTCATTAAATAGCAAACATTAACATGAACTTCAATATACGACTTGCATAGAGTCATTTTACCCCTGTAAACAAGTGTTCCATCAGTTACAATAAGCTTAAAATAGATTATGATTTTCTGTATTTAAGAACATGAAAAAGTGCCCACATGTTGATCCTAAATTGAATTTGCACAGATTTCTGGTCAAATGAAAATTCAGACTGAGTTTCAGGGACAATACTTCTCATCAACATGGTCACAACATCCCATGTAAACAGAGAAGGGTGAAGTATTTTCAATTTTACTCTGTGTTGCAAAAAACTACTACATCTCCTGTGAAAGTGTTACATTCGTTTCTAACAGGAATGAGGGAGAGACTGCACTGGCCTACAGCAACAAAAGAAATCTAACGAAGGTACTTAGGAAGCAAGATGTGTAGAAAGAGAAAGCCTGAGATGTTTCATGCATTATCTTAAACATGTTTCTAAATGTACTGAGCTATAATTGACCTCCGAAAATTGCATGCACTGGAGGCGTACAACATATTTTCATATGCATACACATTCTGAAATCATTACCATAATCAAACTAATTTATGTATCATCATCTCATAGTTATCACACACAGTTAAAATATTTTAAATACTTAAAATTTAATGAAGTATCATATAGTTTCAATTACAGAAATAGCTGGTTTGTGAAGAGTGTTCTAGAAAAATGCCTGAATTAACAGTAGTAGCCATCCCGTACAATGTCAGACCTTTACCCCATATCACCACAAACAAGCATCTATGTATAAAGAACCAGTAGATTTCTTTCTGTAAACTGTCTCAAATGACTAAGACACTGCTTTCGATTGGCCTACCCCTCCCAAATCACAGAATGATGTTGCTTTTGAGACATATCCTGATTGCACATAAGCTCAAGCCCTCAGCCTACTCACAACCACGACCTTTTCTCTGTCACTGCATCATAAAGCGCCTCCAAATGTTCACTATTAGCTTTAAAGAACACGCAGGAAGAGAATCCCTGAGTGGCTCTGTCACTCCTTCATATTTTCTTACCTCTCCCCAATACAGAAGAAAGCAAGCCTCCCGGCTCCCAGAAAGGGAAGGTAGAGGTTGTGTGAGGCGGCAGCAGTACTGTCCGGTCAACTTGAAAACAAGTGAGCAGAAAGCACTACCGGGATAAAGGAGTTCCTGCTGGTGGGGACAGACAGCGCACCTGTTACCTGAGGAAGGAAGAAATGCCACACAGAGTGGAGTGGCTTTGCTTCGGGTGCCTTGCTGCCTGCCACCCGGAATGCTCCAATAACATGCTTCCAACCATCAGGTGAATAAAATAGCAGCCATGTTTGATTCAGGGGCAAAACGAAAAACAAACAGAAACTTGATAGTAAGTATAAATTCCGTTTTGTTTTCAATAATCTACTTTGAATGGATGTTTCTGCAAAGCAATTACTAAGAAACAAACTGACTGCAGAGGTAATTATATCTTTGAGCAAAACACGGTCCAGGAGTACCGGAATCAACCGAGTCGGATGGAACTATGGCCATGGCCCCCTCTAAATGGTTACACAGGACAAGCTATAGTTTTAAATCAACTTCAAGCTGGATTGCATCAACCGTAACGGCTGGGAAGTGAGCCCAACAACCTAAAAATCATCAAGATTGAAAAGTGAAACTAAAAAGTCGTTTCTGTTTATAAAATTCTAATTAAGTAGTTATTTCTAGGTTTTTACCTAAAGTTCACAAAATAGAAAATATTACTTACACTCTACTCCTAAGTCTTATAAAGATTAAAATTTTATTATACGAGCAAAATTTGCATAAAAATTGGCAAAAGTTTGTCCCCCAAAAAAGTGAATTTTTCATATAAAATTATGTTTTGTTGCACAAAGAATTTCAACCAAATGTAATGAGAATGTCCCTATTACAACAGAGGTCACCCTTGGATGTAGACTTTCATTAAAATCATCATAAGAGTTTATTATAACTGTCTATACCTGGGTCTGTTCAAGTTAGGAGCTGTCTCTGTGTGCTCCATCCTACCCTGCACTACCAACCCACACATTTGTTACCAAGTCCCGTTTCTAGAGACCTCACGACAATACCACACTTTCCTAAAGCTGCAGGTACAATGCTGAGCAGCCTCAGTAGGGGGTCATGGGAATTACAAGCTGTCAAGAGTACTTCCCATCTTTGCAAAGCAAATTAAGCTCCAAGACTCTGAAGACTCTCCCTCTAGATACAATCATTGCAGAAGAGAAACTCCGGCCTTTTTTTTCATTCCTGAAGTCAGTGACTTTTCACTTCCTGTCTTAAAAAATATATAAATAAATCACTGAAGCAAACAAACATGAGAATCAGAAATCTTGAACTGCATTTTCAGCCAGCCCTCAGATTCTTTCAAGGCTTGGCTAGTTTATTTCTGAGGTGAAAAATCTATAACATTTAATGAATCTAAAAACTAATTCTAAATTAACCTGAAACATGATGTGTATCCAAAGAGAGGGGACATTCTGCATTTACTTAACTCTTCTGTAGAAGGCAGAAACTAAGCAAATACATGCCACAGATGAAGGATCAGAAGGGATGTGCCAGTGAAGGTCAAGACTAAACACCTTCAATGTGCTTCCAAGTCCAGGCCCTTGCATGGGTGCTGGGAACAGGACAGGAGTCTCGAAAAGAGAACTATACTTCGATGGAGGTAAGTGGACTGAAGCCATACAAGCACGGAAGTATTGAGTATTTAAGATGTGACACAGGAAATGAAAACTCAGAAAGTACTAGTGGAAAGCGGAGAGACGCAGAAGAACCAGAAAAGGAGGCTGAGATGGCGCAGATGGCGAGATTGAAGGAAAGCAGGCGAACACGGTGTGCCCAGAGTAAAGACAGAACGTACTTGGAGAAGGTGTGAAGGAGCGGCTGTGCCGGCCCAGGACTAATATTATCATTGGAGACTGCCATGCTGAACTTAACAAGGGCAAACTCAGTCCAGCAGCGAGAGAAACCTGAGGAGGGCGGCTGAAGAATGAACGAGCAGAGAAATGAATTGCAAAGTGCAGAACAGACACCTCTTTAGAGGAGGGTTATGGAAAGAGAAGCAAGGCAGAAGCTGGCGGGCAGTGGGTAGAATCAGCAAAGGCTGTTCTTCACCTGGAGGAAAGGCTAGGACGATCATGTACAAGGATCCCGAAAATAAGGGAGCTGTGGAAGATGCCGGCCACAGCAGGAACTGGGGAAGGGATGGACCAGTGGTATCTGTGAGTCAACAGAGATGGGAGCTAACTGAACTCTTTCACATGCCCCTGGGTAGCAACATCAAGCATTCACAGAGCAAGAGACAAAACAGGCTCAGAGAGTGTAGGTCATTTGCCTAAGGTCTCCCGGGTTTTAAGAGACTCAGTAGGATGCAAATGCTGTGCCAGCCAGTGTTCCTTCCATTATGCAATGCTTTTCCCATGAGAAAGATCCATTGTGCCTGATGGCAGGAGTTATCAGAAGTTTATATACATATATACGTATGTATATATGTATATATGTGTGTATGTATATCTCTGTATGTGTGTATGTATGTATGCATGTATATGTCTAAATGTTATAAAAAAAACAGTAGAACATGACATCAAAAAGAATCTAAGAAGTATTTGTTGAACAAACAGGCACAGAGGAGCAATTCTGAAGAACAATTAGTATATGTCAGGTTGTGTCCAGTTATAACAACTGTTTATTTTATATGTCAACTTGATTAAGAAATGAGGAGCCAAGATGAAACATTGCTTTGCAGTATATCTATGAGGGGGGTTTTTATGATAAGATTAGCGTTTTCCTAGATAGACTTGCTCCCCAACACGGTGTGCATTAGCCAGTCATCCAGGGCTTGAATGGAACAAACACTTGAGAGCAAAAGAGAAGATCATGGTCTCTTAGCTGAGCACTTGAGCTGGAACATGGATTCATCAAGACTGAGAGTGTGTGTGTGTGTGTGTGTGTGTGTGTGTGTGTGTGTGTGTGTGTGAGCGTGTGTGCGCACACGCACATCTGCATCATAACATTTGTGTGCCTGTGCAAGTGCTCATACACGGGTAAAAATCAGAGGATGCTGGGTGTCCCTCCTCAATACTTCTCAAAAAGAAAATTGTTTTTTGAGACAGGGTCTCTCACAAGACCTGGAGCTTACAGATTCAGCTAGACGAGGTGACCAGCAAGCCGCAGAAACCTTGTCTCTGCCTTTGCGGCATTGGGATTGTAGGCACCCAGCACCACGTCCAGTATTTTATGTAGGTGCTAGGATTACATACTCACTCAGAACCTCGTGCCTGCAGGGCAAGCACTTCACTGACTAGACATCTCCCCAGCCCCAGTGCCGAGTGCCAACTGCTCACAGGTTCTCTCAGGCCTCCGGCATCAGAAGGTAAACTACCACACCACCACCAGCTTTCCTCAGTCTCCAGCTCGCACACAGGAGAGACAGTGGGATGGTTCAGATGCCGTACTGAGAGCTGATTCCTTATAGTAAACTACCGACTCTTTCTTTGGAGAACCTAACACATATGTACACGTGCCTATAAGCAGTCTCTCCAGCATGTGGGGGGGGGGGGTATAAAGAGGGGAGAGGGAGGGGCAGCACTTATTAGCTATCTGTTCCATATGAACAAGAAGCCAACATGAACATGAATATTAATACCAAGTCACTTACTGAGGAGGGGAAATAGTTTATGGAAGGAGACACCGAAGACTGAAGGCGAAAGCGACTCCAGAGAGGGAGGCACACGGAGAAGAGACGTGGTCAGGCTTCCCTGCAGACCTCCCTTCTACGTTACAGTCTGGAGTTTGGAAACAGATGTTTTACATATGCAAAGTGCAATTAAATCCAAAGGCGAAAAAAGAAAAGAAAAGCAATGCCTAAAAATTGAAAACAAACTGAAATAAATGAACCTAACCATGTATCAAGTCAGTGGCAAAGCCACACAGAGCAGCGGATTACCTCAAATCCTCTAGAACGCAATATTTTAACCGTATCTATTTCATGGAATACAGTCTAAGTACAAACAGCTGAAAAGAAATCTTAATCTTCACTCAATATCTAATTGTTAGAAACAATACAGGTGTTTATTATTTTGAACATCTGCATAACACAAAGATGCAATTATGTGAATGCTGCTGGCAACTAGGATTTCCAATGAAAAAGACACAGAAAACCAAAGAAACAAAAATACTTTGAATTTAATTCCATCAGTTTAATTTACCTGTGAAATAGAAATATTAGTATGAACTGGAAACTCACCCCCACTCTCTCACTCACTTGGAAAGGTCGTAAGTCATTCAAAGTTAATGGCAACCCACTTCTCAGATAAGCTTCCCACAGAACTGCTCATGAAAACGATTAAGAGACTAGCAGGGGTATAGACTCCTGAAGCCCCAACCCTTGGGGGGCTGAGGCATGAAGATCTCTCAACTCTTGCCTTTTTACACTTTAAACAGATGACCTCAAAATTTTTGTATTAGATTGCACTTCAAGTCTTAATCTCAACAGCTTTCGGAAAACCCGATGTGTACAGTGCATTCTGGGAAGTGACTCACTGACGATTACCAAAGGGAAAGTTAATAAGCACTAAATCCCCTAATGGTTTTTCTCTTCTGCACTGCTCCAGCACTGGGCCATCTATAAACAGAGGGCGCTCCAGACCAAGGTGCTGCCATTTGTTCCAGGCTTCTTGCTGCATCCTAAAATACCAGAAGGCATCACACCGATGAGGATAAGAAGGCCAGTCACAGGGTTTCATAAAGAGTGCCTTCCCATGCTAGCATCATCAGCCCACTCCGGAAAGCCCCATGCTTCAAGAGCCCACCCCTCAATGCTGTTGCCTTGGGGATACATTTTCAACAGGAGCCTTGGGGGAAACATGCAAACCAGATCAGTTTTGCTTCAGGATTTCCTCACAGCTTTAGATTGTTTTAACTGAAGCAACTGTCACATCCTGTTCTGATACTAACACTGGTAGAGAAACAGATTTGTGGTGAGCTTTATATAACAGTGGTTACGTTTGATCTCCTTTCTTTTAAAATGTTGTATTGAGATTTAATTATGTTTGGTCCAGAGGAATATTCACATCACACTATGAAAGTTGGCACCCTTCCTGGCTTTCTAATACCTCATCACACTCAGTTCCCTTTCCACCCATCTTTTTAGGTGCCAGGCTGGCACTGTCTCCAACTCCACTCCTACCTTAATCCTTAAAATGTTTAATATATTTATCCTTCAAATCAAAATAGTTGCAATATACTATTGTATCTCAGGTGCTTCACACACCAAGGCTTCCCAGTTACATTAACTTCCCTTTTGCTAGGATCTCTTCCCTCATCCTTCGCAGCTATTTACTCCATGGTCACAACTAGGCTTTCAACATACCAATAGCTCCTCATTCTCAACTTCATGCTTCTTGCTTTTGGGCCATTGTCTTTTAGTTTTCCTGCGCTCTCACTTGTGCCCCAACTTCAGTAGCTTCCATCCACATTGATGTTGGAGCCCTCTGAGGCTTCTAGCAGCTTTACCCAGCAGGACTGCATAAAAGGATGACTGGGCCACGGGCCTGAGTACCATGTGTTTGGAAGGGTCTACGTAGGTTTTATCTAACAGGGGGAGGTCTTTTTGCCTCACCTGTTGGCATTGTTATAAAAAGCTCTTTTGAATGAAGTTGTGGGCTGGTGGGTTTTGACCCAGGCCCTCCCGAGGCTGTCCTGTGTTTCTGTCTTTCCTCTCCTCGTCTGGGTATCTCTTTCTGTCTAAACATTTCCTACTTCTCCCTGCTCAAGAGAACCCTGGTCGTAAAAGAGGGGGCTGATTCCACACACTGAACAATGCAATTCATTAAGCCTACACCTTTGTGTTACCTCTCATTGCTCTGACTCCAGCATCCTCTCTTTGCCCCTTACAGAAAAAAAATCTACCTGGGAGTATCATTCTGTGATGGAGTGTTTGCTTAGCATCCACAAGGCCCTGTGTTCAATGACCAGCACTACCCCTGCCCCCAGCAAAAAAACAAAAAACAAAACCAAAAAAAAAACAGAAAATATGTACTATACTATAATTGTTTCCTGTGTGTCCTATACCTCTATGGTCTGCCCCCTACTCTAGATTCTTAATGGTGAGACCTCAACTCTTGCTACACCTAACCTTTCTTATTCCATGCCAGGGCTGGAGCAGCTGAAATTCAAGGGAAACACACAGCTCTACTGTGCTTTTTGAAGGTGGGATTTTCCCCATAGGTTTGTCACCAGCTGGTGATGCTAATTAGGAAGGTCATGGAACCTTAGGGATTGTGGACAGACTACCAAGCTTAAGTGAGTTACTTGGCCAGCCTTGACGATGGCATCCACTTCTGATCTAGTCCCAGCTTTCTGTGTGATGATCCATCAACTTCTGAATAAGCTGTGCCTGGAGCTCCTGTCCCCATAGACGGTACAAAGCACAGAGATGGCCAGTTACCATACCCTCCCTGCCAAATAGACGCTGTCTCCTGAAACACAAACCAAAATAAATCCTTCCCCCTCTAAGCTGCTTCTGTCACAGCGATGAAAGAGGCAGCTAACACATACACTACCGGGTCTTAGGTTCAGTTCTACAGTAACACTCAAGTGGGCCGGCCCTCGGAGGGGTTCTGTCCAGTCTTGCTAATCCCTCATCCACTCATCCCAGTCAAGATGACTCTCTCCGCAAACAGCCAATACCTCAATCTATACCTCCCACTCTATTTCCAAAAAAGAACAAACAAACAAAATCAATGAGATCATAAGTAAACTTCTTTCTAGACCTCACTCATGACCAAGTCTCTAGTCCAGCACTCTAGACTCTATCTTCCTTTCCATTTTTTTCCTAGCTCAGCAATCATCAAATCTCTTGGTCCTGGGACCCCCTTAGCAGTCTATAAATTGCTTGGACCCCAGAGAGCTTTTATTTATAAGGATTATATCTACCATACTATTAGAAATTAAAACTGGGAAGTTTTAAGTGTGTATATTAATTCATTAAAGAAGAAATCTATGTCAGGTGGTGGTGGCACATACCTTTGATCCCAGCATCCAGGAGAGGCAGGCAGGTGGGGCTCTGTAAGTTCAAGGCCAGCCTGGTCTACAGAGCAAGTTCCAGGGCAGCCAGGGCTACAGAGAGAAATCCTGTCTCGAAAATTTTTTAAGAAAAGAAGAAGAAATCTATTACATCAGTGGTTCTCAACCTTCCTAATGCTGCAACTTGGTTTCATTTGTTTGCTGGTTGGTTGGGGTTTTTTTTGTTTTTGTTTTTGTTTTTTGTTTTGTTTTGTTTTGTTTTGTTTTGTTTTGTTTTGTTTTGTTTTGTTTTGTTT
>CABHPR010119638.1:10249-36512 GCA_902168415.1 Peromyscus melanophrys
TTTGTTTTGTTTTGTTTTGTTTTGTTTTGTTTTGTTTTGTTTTGTTTGAGACAGGGTTTCTTTGTGTAACAGTCCTGGCTGTCCTGGAACTTGCTTTGTAGACCATGCTGGCCTCAAACTCACTGAGATCTGCCTGCCTCTCTCCTAAGTGCAGGGATTAAAGGTGTGCACCACCATTCGCCTGGCTTTGCTGCAACCCTTTAATACAGTCTTCATGTTGTGGTGACCCCCAACCATGAAAATATTTTCGTTGCTACTTCATAACTGCCATTGTGCTTCTGTTATGAATTATCATAACAGTATCAGTGTTTTCCAATGATGTTACATGACCCTGTAAAAGGGTCATTCAAACCCAAAGGGAGCAACCCACAGGTTGATAATGGCTATATTACATGGTAATATAAATATTTGTTTGAAAAATATCTATGTTTTTAAACAAAGGAATTAGTGAAAAGAGCATATTTAATTCTAAAAATTCTTTTAACATCTCAGCGGAAAAACCACTGCATTTGGTCTGTGGGGAAGGATATGTTCTAGTTGAAGAATATGAAGGACTACAGGCTGGAAATAAGAAAGTAGGGTTTTGATGGTCCTTTCAGAAAACTGGGGTGTTGTGCCAACACCAACAAGCAGAGGTTTCTTAGGGACTAGTGGTAACATGGAAGTTGAAGCTGTGTGGACCTTTCCCACTGTGACCTTCAAACCCAGCCTGGTGCCGCTTGAGTCCATATGGGATTCTTTTACAGCAGGTTTTGGTCAACTGAAAAGACTGTCCCTCTATGTAAATCTTCCAAACATTGGGGACATTTTATTACCACATTTAAAAGGCTACTTTCATTAATGTTATTACCAGTAACATTAGGAAAGTCTTCAATATCTGGAAGCTGTCACATGAAAAAGTTTAATTATTCTAAAACAAAAATTCCTGCTTGGAGGAAAAAATATTAATTCAGCTTCCCTCAGCCATCAAATTACAGTAAGCATATGTACTTTTAAGTTCTTATATGTACTTCCCCACTTAGTCCCTCAATGTATGTTCAAGAACTTGAGAAAAGTCAATAACTTTTATACTTTGTGAACATCGTGAAGTGAAAATATTGCTATCGCTGTGGTTACGGTGTGATAAGGAAGAGAATGGCAACTCGCTGGCTTGGCATCTGCCTTATTCCATTCAGACCGCTACAACAAAATGATGAACAACAGAAATGTGTGGCTCGCCATTCTGGAAGACGAAGGGATGCCAGTAGATTTAGTGTCTGGTGGAGACCTGTTCCACACAGACAGTACCTTCTGTGTCTTCCGCAGATGGTGGGAGGTGTGAACAGGTTCCCAAGTCTCCTTCATAAGATCACCCCATCCAGGAGGCATAGTCCATGTAACCACTTCCCCACAGCCCCACCTCTTAGATTCGTAGCTGTGGGCTCAGGTTTCAGCATGAATCTGGGGACACCAGCATTGGGTGGCAATTTCACCATCCTCAGCCTTAGAGACACCTGTTCAGCGTCACCAGCATCAGAAGAGTGTGCTGCACTTCCACATCTCTACAGGAACAGTTCTCACCTCCTGGGCTCTTGAAAAGATCATTGGGCTTCCAGGGGGGCCACGGGCCACACTGTTGTTCTAGAACTCTCCACGTCGTTACAAGAAGCCAATCTCCTAGTCTAGACCAAAATGTCTTCGCTTTCCTACCTACATGATGGGTTCGCTCCACTTTCCACAGAGTCCTGCCCATCAGTATGGCCTTTTGTTAGCAGTCCATGTGCAAAAAGAGCTTCTGGTGACTTCCCTTTCCCCTCTAGCTATGGCCATTTCTTACTTTGCCCTTTCAGCAAAACTCTCCCAAAGAGGGCTTGGGTGAGTGGGAGGAGAAGGTGGGGGAGGGGGGCACTGTAGGTGCATATGAATGAGATGTGAAATCAGTACCTAGTCATTAATCAACCCTTTCTGGAATCAAAAAGAAAAATAAGACCCAGGCATCTGACATTCCTAAAGATTTTCAAATGCATCAGCAACATAATACCAACCTTTTTAAAAATCCTTTTTAATTTACAGCTTGTAGACAGCGTCTAGCCACCACATTGCATGCACCCCCTATGATTTCAGACATCAAATATTAAACATGGAGTGAGTAATGCAAAAAGAAAGGGGGTTAATCAGACCTCCACAGAAAGAGAAAGAAAATAACACTGATTCAATGAGAGCACTAATGAGGCCTTTTGTTTTGGTAGATTAATTTGGGAGTCTGATGACTATGAAGAACATTTAAGCTCCCCGGTTTGACTGGTGATGATTATTATCAAGGCTTTTTTTTTTTTAATTAAAGAGATGCCTTTGCCTAATTCTCTAGATTATGAATTTCAGGTGTTTACCTGAAATGCATGCATGTCCACCGTCAGAGTGTGGAAAACTCCCCTCATTAGCAGACAGAAAGGCCTCCTCTACCGACGGGGACTGAACTCCGCAATGATGAGCAGTTCAGCCTGTGAGCAGCTGATGTTTAAATACATTACCCTAATACTCTTTAAGCACTGCCAATTGTAAACCTCATTAACTCCCAGCATGTGGCCAAGGCCTGGATTTCTTCACCACAGCCTCACAAAGTGAAAACAGGTATATAAAAATGATTTTATCATCAACACGATTACATCCTCCTTCACCCTGGGAAGGATTTAAAAGGCTGTATTTTCTTCACTAAGAAAGAAGTGCTGAGCTCCAGAGAAGCTAGCTAACCAGGAGGACCCTAAGAGGGATGCACAGATGACCCTAGAAAGGGGAAATAGATGAGATCTCCTGAGAAAACTGGGAGCAATAAACAGTAGTGGACGGGGAATGAGAACATGAGGGAATGGGATGGTTGAGCTGGAACAGGGACAGAGTGCGAGAGCAATGAAAGAGATACCATGATAGAGGGAGACATCATGGAGATAGGGAGAAACCTGGTGCTAGGGAAGTTCCCCAGAATACACAAGGATGACCCCAGCTTAGACTCCTAGCAATAGTGGAGAGAGTGCCTGAGCTGGCTTACCCCGGTAATCAGATTAATGAATACCCTAACTGTCATCACAGACAATCATTAAAAAACAAAACAGAAATGTGTTTGCAAAGCTCATGTGGACCAACATAAGATTTCCACCTGGTTCTTAGTAGATAAGAAGTATGAGCTATAGATGAAAATTATACTTAGATGATACACACAGCATAGTTTCCATCCTAATCGGAAGCTACAGTCACCACCAAACCTAAAAGATACATCAGAACCCATACACATTCAACAGCTGGTAGATCATTCACACTGCTCAGTTACATGGCTTTGTATGGGAGTCTGGGCTGTGAGAAATCCTGAAACTCATCTCTTCTCCCTCCTCAGATGTGAGGCAAGCCCCCCTCATTCAGGAAGCCCCCAAACCAGAGACTTCCACCCCCAGGCATTCAAAATCTTTTTCATCTCCCTCAAGGACCTTCAGAAATTGATTAAATCCATCCTTAAATCGATTAAGACAGTAGAACAAAGGAAAATCTAAACACAACAAAGAATATCAATAGGGACTATGCTGCCCCACAGGAAACCATGCCAACTTCCTGATTCAAAGCAGCCTTGGGTGGCTCTCCACAGCTTGAGAGAAATGTTCTCATCTTCACCCTTAAGAATGAGTCCTTACATGGTCTAGACGGGGCCTCTCTCTCCCACCAAGCCTTGCATTACTGTACCCCAGACATGCTAGACTCACATCTCAGAATTGCAGGGCCTCTTGGGGGGCCTGTTCCTTCTGCCCCAAATGTTCTGTTCTCTGTTCTTGACCACAACTCCTAAGGCCCACACGTTACTCATGGGATGTCTTTCCTGACCTCTCAGTGGAAATGAAGCTTGTATTACTGTCTCTCACACCATGTCTCTCATCCAGGGGTCTTCCTTGTGCTACAACAAATAATCCTCTAGATCTATCTTAGAAAGACCCTGATGGGACTGGAAAGTTGTTCAGCATTTAAGAGTACTGGTTGTTCTTGTGTTGTGGAATATTATTTTTAGGTGTGTTGTTACATTTGTTTCTGCTGTGGAACATTTGTTTTAATGATGGAAAGATGTGTTGCATAATTTTATGTTGCATTTATTTAACTCTGTGAAGCTGTGTTACTTTGCCTGTCTAAAACACCTGATGGTCTAATAAAGAGCTGAAAGGCCAATAGCAAGGCAGGATAAAGGATAGGCAGGGCTGGCAGGCAGAGAGGATAAATAGAAGGAGAAATCTGGGAGGAAAAGAAGAAGGAGCAAGAGAACAAGGAGAGGAGGATGCTAGGGGCCAGCCATCCAGCCACACAAGCAGCCACGGAGTAAGAATGAAAGTAAGGTATACAGATGTAAGAAAAGGAAAAAGCCCAGAGGCAAAAAGTAAATGGGTTAATTTAAGAAAAATTGGCAAGAAACAAGCCAAGCTAATGCCAGGCATTTATAAGTAAGAATAAGCCTCCGTGTGTGATTTATCTGGGAGCTGGGTGGCATGCCCCCAAAAGAGTGAAAGAGTAAAAAACAACCAACAACACTCTTGCAGAGGTCTCCCGTTCAGTTTCTAACACATTCACAAGAACTGTTGCCTGCTTCTGACTTCTTGGCACCATGACCAAGCATGAATGTGGTACACATATATAAATGCAGATAGAACACTCATACACATAAAACTATATCTAAAAATCTATTTTTAAAGACTCTGAGGATGGAATTAGAGCCTATGGGGATAGTGCAGAGAAATCTTTTCATATCAGTTCACATGTATTTGCTTGTATTTCTCAGACTAACTCTGCACATTGATTAAGCCCATCATTAGAAGGTCTAAGCTGAACTACATAAAAAGTATCAGTCAAACTGGGCTAGCAAAACTCTGACTCAAAAGCCAAAGCAAACCAAATCAACCTGAGGCAAGGAAGCATAGGGAGTAGTTTGGTTACTCAGGGCCTCTACTTAATTTGAATTATTAACAGCCTCCTCTTCTAATAGTGGACATGGCAGATAGCTCCTTCCCCTTTGTTTACTGTGCACACACACCCCTCACCTAACAAATGTACTTAGCAACCTCGGAGTCCCACCAGCATCAGGGTAGCCATACACCTCTCAGGATAATGGAGTAAGTTTCTTCTCCCCAAGACACAATCAACCTTAGTTTCTATTCAAATATATTCCCAATGTATCCGCATAAAAGAATGAAAGTTTGATCCACTCTAGACTGGTTTTTGGGAGCGTAAGCAGTAAGGCAGTACTCTGTCCTCAAGTGAACTTTTTGAATCCCCTATTTACCATCTTATGCCTATGCATGATTGGACATGCATATGATTAAAATCAGATGTATTATGGGAAGAAGACATGTGCAGTAGAAAAATGTGATGTAATCCATCAATTAAAACAGAAAGCCATCCATCAATTTAAACAGAAAGCCACACTCACTAACACCCCTCAATAGCTCAGCTCCTCCTCCTATTGAACCCCATAAAAAGAAGTCTCAAACAATAATCAGGGCCCTTGAGTATCTACATTCTTGAGGACTGCTGCTCTCTCTTGAAGTATATTCTGATTTTATTTATTTGTTTATGTATTTATTTAGTTAGTTAGTTAGTTAGTTTTTAGTTAGTTAGTTAGTTAGTTAGTTAGTTAGTTAGTTAGTTAGTTAGTTTTGGGTTGTTTGAGACAAGGTTTCTCTATATAACATTCCTGGCTGTCCTGGAACTTGCTCTGTAGACCAGTTTTGCTAGCCCAGTTTGACTGATACTTTTTATGTAGTTCAGCTTAGACCTCCTAATGATGGGCTTAATCAATGTGCAGAGTTAGTCTGAGAAATACAAGCAAATACATGTGAACTGATATGAAAAGATTTCTCTGCACTATCCCCATAGGCTCTAATTCCATCCTCAGAGTCTTTAAAAATAGATTTTTAGATATAGTTTTATGTGTATGAGTGTTCTATCTGCATTTATATATGTCTACCACATTCCTAGCCTCAAACTCACAGAGATCCACCTGCTTCTTCTGCCTCTCGAGTGCTGGGATTAAAGGCGTGTGCCACCACCATCCGGTTATTCTGATCATTTTTACTGCTTTGCTTTAAATAAAGTTTCTTCACTACTTTGCAATCTCTGTGAGAGCTTTTTATTTAAATTTCTTGAATAAGAAACCAAAAAATCTGAAAACACTTGGCCCAGAGCCGGACCACCAGCACCAGGCCAGTCCACCAGTCATGCTTCAAGAAGGAAAGATGGTAAGTACAGTTCAGCAGGGTCTGATGACACACTCCTGTCATCTCAGCGTGTGGGAGTCTGAGGCAGGACGATTGCTGAGTTTGAGGGCAGCATCAACTATAAAACAAAACCATGTCAAACAAGAAAAGAAGATCTCTGAGATGGCGAACACATGTTCTTCCCACACACCTAGAGTGTCAAACAGATCCACCACTCGGCTGCTAGACAAGAGCCCCAGGGAGATGCTCCCAGCACCCAAAGCTGACCAAGTCAGCAATCATGAATCTCTAGCTTAGAAACAAGTGAGCTTCAGCACGCCGGAGATGTTAAGATGAGAAGGCCATGCTGACCACAGGCATTTAACTCTGCTGCCGAGTCCAATCCCAGGTTAGACGGAGACAGTTGCTACCAGGAGTCACTGCTTAGCGATCGCTGGGTCAGCCAAAAGGTATCACTGGGCGAAGAAAGGGATGTTTTTCATAGATAAAACTGGTCATTGACCAACAAAAACTCTTTACAACTATAGGCTTTCTAATTCCCCACAGAAAAGAACTGCTACCGTCGATTACAACAGAGGAAAAGGTCAATGGATTAAAGAAATGCCTGTCCTCCCATGCTCACTACAACATGAGTCAAAACAGCAAGATGAGTATGTCAACTCAAGCATCTATCAATGGATGAGTGAATTAAGAATGCACTATAAACACCTAATGGAATAGTACTCAACCTTGAAAAAGGAACTCTGTCACATGTGGCAATGTGGATGAACCGGGAAGATATAACATCAAGTGAAATAAGCCAGGCATGGAAAACAAAGGGCACATGTTCTCACCTGTAAGTAGAATCTTAAAACATCAGAATCCATGAAAGCAGAGAGTAGAATGGTGATCACACCAGGCAGGCATGAAGGAGGAAGTATTAAGGGGACTTATGTTCAGAGAACCAAATATTTTCAAAAGACAGTCTTGGACACTGTGGGGCTACGTTTAATAAAAACACATGTATACTTGAAAATTGCTAAGGGAGTTTGAAATGTTCTGAATATAAAAACAAAACAAGCACATAGTGTGATGAATATGTTAACTAGGAAGATTGGTCCATTCTGCAATGAGTGTGTACTTCAAAACATGCTGCGTACAATAAATATTTGTCAATTAAGAATAAATAAAATAAATTTTACAACAAATTGGAAGACTGAACACAGCAGTAATATATTCCATTACAGTTCGACAACCCAGAAATCCTAAATGAAGTCCTAAATGAAGGTGTCAGCAAGGCCAGACAGGACCTCTCTCCAGAAACTCTAGCAACTCTATCCTAGGTCCACGCAGGTGTGGGTGACTGCAGGCACTCCTGGCTATGGATGCAGGACTCAGACCAGCCTCTGCAGCCATATGACACCTGGTCCCTGTGTCGAAGCTCCCTCTGCCCCCATCTTCAGAGACACTTGCGATGGAATTTCAGTCCACCCAGATAACACAAAGTACCTTTTCCATTTCAATATATTTAATTACACCAGTCCCAAGGTTCCTCCATCAAATAGGCCAAGATATATTAATTCCAGAGAAGACACAGAGGAAACACAAGGTGGTGGGGACAAGGCAGAGGGCGTCCTGCCAAGGGCCTGCTCAAGACTACACAATGGAGTCTCTACTCTGCCAAGCAAAGGCTTGCTTCCCTGAGACTTGAATTCATCAGATTATTCTGTCTCCCATTTCTATACCATTTAACCACATGTGAAATTTTAAAGACAGTTTGGAGAAAGGGAAAGATGATAGAAGTTATGTCCACAGAGTCATGTTGAAGTTCATAATTTTATAGCAACCTTGAAATATAAAACATACACTCATGTGTGTTCACACCACCTCATCAGCTACAACAGTCCCATGCAGTTAGAAACACATCTTCCAAACATGCAATCACCAACTCTGAAATGATTCTTGAAGGAATATTAAGAATATCATTTCTAAAATAATGGATTAATAGATAGAAAAACATTTTTGGAGCTAGATAGGATGCATACATTTAGTGAGTTCTTTATTATTAAGCAAAAGAAAATTGGCTTGAAGAGAAGACTTAGGAAGATAATTAGAAGTACACATACCCATCTTTGGTTTGATCCACCACACCACTTAAAAGTTCCACAGTCTTTGGGTTGGGCTGGCTTTCTCCAAAAATATTCAAATACCGAGTGACAAAGTCATCGGGAGACATAAAAAATTCACCGTTTTTTTCAATGCTCGCATACTGTTTAAAAAAAAAAAAAAAGGAGGGTAAGGGGAAAGAAACATTATCCAATATATCTGATTCTTAAAAGTATATAGTCATGCGCTCAATACTGAAAAGGCCACAAACATTCAAAAGATAAATCACATAGGTTAATACCATCTTCAAAAGGCAGTTATCAGCCACCACTTCAAAGAAAGATTTTAAATAGTCAAATTTGATGTTTATCAGTAGCTCACACAGTGTCCCCCATCCCCACCCCTGCACGCGGGGACATCTGGCAATGTATGATAACAATTTAAATTGCCATGACTTGGGGAAAGGGAAAGCTACTAGCAAGCATGAAATAATGCCCTACAGGGTCTCACTAGGAAGCCCAGGTAGCCTCAAACTCAAGATCTCCCTATCTCAATCTCCCAAGGGCCAGGGTTCCAGGCATGTGCGCTTAATGACAAGTCCTTTCTAAAGTGAGATCAGTTGTGAAGTATTAAATACTCTTTCGGGGAGGCTGTTGTGAAAGGCAGCTCCTACACCTTGCATCCTTATGTAAGGAAACCAAGCCCCACCTCAGTGCCAACACCGAAACAAAACTGAAGCTTAGCCAGCCTGGAGCAATCAAACTTCTAACAGGGACTTCCAACCCTGCCCTTCTACTTTAGCCGGTCAGATATATTTTCTTTATTTTGCTCGCATAAGCACTTTTTAGAAGTTTCTCCCCCCACCCTCTTCATGGAGTCCCAGATGCCTTGGGGTTTTCCCAACTCCTGAGTCCTAGTCTGCTCAAATAACTCACTCAAATTCTAACAGTCCCAGGTTCATCTTCCAGCAGAACTCAGGGAGGCCCACAGTCTGAGAAAAGATGACAAACTGAACTGAGACACTACCCTGGAGCCACACAGCATCTTCCGTGATACTGGACGCAGGTTTAAACTGCTGCCCTCCTTAATGTCGTCTTACTCAACATTACACAGAGACTTGCTAGCACCGGATTCTCCTCCATGGTGTTCTTCTAGGACTCGGTCCAGCTTAGGCAAGGGGGACTTGGCTGTGTCTCATTCCTGGGGACACCCGTGTTTTGGGAAATGCTGAGAATAAACATGAGGATACGGCATCCTTGTGGGGCAGAAGCAGATCTTCCAATTCCCAAGATAAAAGAGCAAAGGAAGAGGAAGACAAGATACCTGAGAGCAGGTACCCCACCAGCAGCTAGTGTAAGGAGGGGCACAATGTAAGGAGGTGCAATAGCAGACGTTGTAGTCCTGCAATGTGGGGCTGCGCCTGCTACCATCTGAAAGTCTAGACAGTTAAATACGTTTCCTGGGCTCTGATGCTTCCTCTGCAAAATGGGTATAATAATACTACCTGCTCCATTTGGCTGATGTGTGAAACAAATGAGATAATAATGAAATACACTGTGAACAATGCCCACAACATAATAAGCTCATTTTTGTTTTGGCTGGTTTATTACATATATGTATGTATGTATGCATATATGTATATGCACATGCCATGGCGCCCATGCGAAGATCAGAGGGCGACCTGCAGAAGTCAAATGTCTCCTTTCCACCATGTGGGTCCTAGGGGTGGAGCTCAGGTTATCAGGGTTACTGGCAAGCACCTTTACTCGCTTAGCCACTTCACGGGTCCCTATTTTGGCTATTTTAAACATTCTTTTCTTGGGGCTGGAGAGATGGCTTAGCAGTTAAAAGCACTGGCTGCTCTTCTGGAGGACCCAGGTTCAATTCCTAGCACCCACATGGCAGCTCATACCTGTCTATAACTCCAGTTCCAGGGGGTCTGACACCTTCACACCAATGCACATAAAATTAAATAAGTTGTTTTTTTTTTTAATTCTTTTCTTTACCCTCTGCTTCCCTGAGTGACATCTGCTACTTGGTACAGCACCAAATGAAGGATGTAACAAGGACTTTCTTCCACCAGCAGCTACCCAGTCCTGGCCACTGCCTAGGGGAGGCCATGGGAAGCGGTAGAGTACTATTTTCTAAGTACAGTACAAAAAGAGACAGCGAGGGACGCCACCATCCTTCAGCGACATTTACTTCACTTTGGGGGAGTGGGAATCTGCAGAAGAAAGAACTAATTGTGATTTTTTTTCCTAAATGAGGACAAACAAGCTTGAAACAGAAGGAGTATGTCACTGCTAATGACAGGAATCCTGCAGTGTGGTTATACCAAGGTTTCTCTAGGACAGTGATTAATTTACTTCAAAACACAACTTAACTTTTCTCCTGCTGGCCCACATTTAGATTATTTCCAGTTTGGGTTATTTTGTAAGAAAACCTAAGATAGCTATTCTTGTATATAACATTCGTACAAATTCCTGACTATTTTCAAAAACTAGAGTCCATGAGAAAAGAAATTGCTGAGTTAAAGGACGGGAACTTTCAGGCGGCTGGCACTTATTATCGCTCTGGTCTCCGGAAACGATTGTACCAATCCACACTGCCACCAACGGTGAGGGAACACGCTCTCGCCCCCTTGCAGGGTCACATTTGTTTCAAATACTTTTCCAGGTTGACATTTTTATGTAATTGAGTCTACAGGGCTCTTTTTTCCCCCTTTGCAAATCCCTGTTACTTTTCTGACCTTAAAAAGCTAGTCCTTTCTCATCTCAAGACCAAATACCAACACAGTTCTTTCTCTCCTGGCTTTGAGCAGATCTGTATTTGCCTTTGGGTTTCAGTGTATCAGAGCTTTGTTTCTGTGTGTGGTCTGACGTGAGCATACCCCAACTGCAGCTTTTGCCGCTCAATTTGTTGGTTGCTCCAGACCCACAAACCAAGTCTCTCCCCTCCCCACTCTCTAGGATGCAAGTTTTTCACTACTAAATTATCATATGGTCACCAGAGGAAACACAGAGAAGCAGGCCCCGGCTGCAGCTTCAATTCTGACCGGCTGGAATGGCTTCCTGGGGCCAGCATGCCCCGCGGAACTGCCAGGCACAACACCAAGAACGCAGGACGGCCTGGCAGTTCCGATCGTGGGAGACAGTCCAAGCCCACCCTTTCTTGTCGACCTGTCTGTCCTCGCAAGATAGCAGTGACTCTTGCTCCAACTGCAGGAAGGGCTCTGTCAAGACAGGGCTTTGGGGCTGTGTTCTCATTGTTCCCTCAAATTCCCAGACTGCTGCCTGGCAGTGAAATGTGTTTAAGAAATACTTTTCGAATGAATGAGAGGCTCAGAATGTTGTATTACTTTTCTCCCGGAGCTTTTCTTGGCCTGATGATTAGCCTTTGAATTTTTCCCCAAATGACCTTTGGAATCATTGTCAAGCTGTGGACCCTAAAAACACTTTTCACTGAAAATGCACAATCAAACTATAGTGAACTACACTACTCACTCACAAGATAATGAAGGTTGGCAAAAATGGAGAAAACTCCCACACACTAGTTGTGTAAGAATAAACTGATGGCACTGGAGAAATGGCCCAGTCGTTAAGAGCACTGGCTGCTCTTCCAGAGGATCCGGGTTCAAGTTCCAACACCCACATGGCAGCTCACAACGGTCTGTAACTCTCAGTTTGGGGAATCTGGCACCCTCACAGACATAGATGCAGGCAAAACACCAATGCACATAAGAATGAATAAATCTTTTTCTTAAGTAGATATATCTAAAAATAAATAAACTGACCAACCATTTTAGAAAACTGCTGGGCAATGTCTACTGTAACAGTGCCTAACACACATACCATAGACAGCAATTTCAATCATAGGGAAATCTCCAACAAAATGGATGATTTATAACACCAAAAAGTTGAGGTATTCACAGCACCTGATTTATGTCAAAAATGCTATATTAAAAAAAAAGGCCCAGATGTCACCAAACAGCTGGAAACATAATTGACTGTCATATAGTCAGTCGCACAATAAAATACAACATAGTAATGAGAATAAACTAACTCCACCCACCCGAGACAGCACAGATGTATCTACATAAAGCAGGGTTGCGAGTAGAGCTCAGTGGAAGAGCATTAACCTGTGATGTCTGAGGCCTGTGGCTCAACCCCCAGCTGTGGAAGAAGTAACAGAGACAGAGAGAATGCAGACTGCGTGGCTACACCTTATCGTGGAATGAGATCATGGACAGAACTAAAATGCCACGAGAGAAGTCGACCAGCTGCCTTTGGGGCTGTGGGGAGTGGCCAGCACAGGGAGCAAGGAACTCTGGGTACTGGTGCCACAGGCTCACTCACGCTGTAAATAACCATGGAGACGTTGCTATTATCTGTGCACCAGACTCAGACCTCAATGGTCCACATTCTCACCACGGTATTTTTATTGGCCTCGTCTGTTTAGAGGCGATAAAGAGATCATCTCTTAGATAAGACAGCATGTTAATTTGGATACAAAATATATGAGTTTAAAACAAGCTCATCCACCAAAGCAGGGATGAGTCACTGGGGTTCAAGTAAATGAGTCAAAGGTTGTCTTTGGACTCACGGACATAGGCCAACCATGGGAAAAAGCATGTACGGGGTGCTGGCAAAGACGGCCTGGTTGTCCTTGAGGCAAGGAACAGGGATCACTGTCAGAGGAAGAGACTCTTACAGCTGCCTCATCTCTAGAATCCATTCATATCTCTCTGGGAATATGTCTAAGTGACCTGAAGCTTCCCTCTCTTCCAGGTTTTTGAGGGAGGTTTTAAGATGATGAAATACATGCTTAGGAAGGCTTTTATAATTCCTTAAGTGATTTTGTATTTCTGTTAACACCACACTGAACGAGGACAGTAGCAAAAGGACTCTGAAAGGAATCTGTCCCTGTAGTGCCCGCTCCACAAGGACAGGAGTCCTATCTGGCCTGCTCCCCACTAGCTATTTAATAAAAGCCTGTCAGTGATGACCTGGGTCAGAACCCTTATCGTGTGTTTGCCAGGAGTCACTCACATCCTGAGGCTGAAAGGCAAATTCTCCTTGACCTTCTCTCAGCCAGAGATTCCCTGTGCACACCAGGTCCTGTCACCTGCCAGTCTGTACCTTGATCCCCGGTTCTAAGGATGGAATAAAACAAAACAGACCATACGAATACTGGTATTTGATATTCTGTTACCAGGGATCACTGATTTTTTTTAATTGGGTCCACAATGTAAAAGGAAACTGTGCTTATTAACTGAAGATGTGTATTACAGCGCCCCAGGTGAATTATAATAAATGCCAAACAAAGAAATGTTAGTAAAGTATGTGTGAAAGTGTACAAATATGACAAATATTCATTTAAATTAAGGGCTAATCAAGTAGGTATTTGCTTTATAATTCTATTTCTGTTTGAAATTGTCACAATAAAAAGTTAAAATTCAAGCATCCTAAAGCTTTTCATTTTAATAATAGTCTAAATTGCTAACATAAATGTGGGAATATATACTTGTACATTCCAACTCAAAATGCAAAGACAAGAGAGCACAAATGGTAGCCTGCTTACTTAGAAGGCAGGAGGCAGAGTTCAACCCTCAGCATCATAAAACGGGGTGGGGGGGCACGCCCTATTCATTACAGAGTTGCTCTGATAGCTAATGAGAGATGGACCTGAACAGACGTTATAGAGAATGTCTAGATGAGGTACCGTACAACATCCGTAGTTAGGATAGCACAGTTTCAAAGCTTGTAGAGAAGCAGCTAGACTTAAAGGCATTTGTGGTATTTTTTTTTGGGGGGGGGGGGCTATACAAGGTAGTTTTTTTTCTCTCCTGTTAAGGAAAATAACTGAAAGAGGGAGAAAGGAGAGAAAAGGAGGGAGGGAGGGAGAGAGAGAGACTCCTGTGTCTATGCTGAGATCCAAAGTCAGTTTCTTTATGCATCATTGTAAATATCAGAAATGTAATCACTCTCGACTCCTATTTCTGCAGATGACACCTCTCCTCCTTTCCACACTCTGGAGCTCCCCCTGTTCTGTGACTGGTGTCTTTGCGATCAGGACATTCATATAGCCAGCCCCCTCCACTGTAAAGGATGACACAGGCTGGGTGTGGTGGCCCGTTGCCTTTAATCCCAACACTTAGGAGGCACTTACTTAACCTTGTAAGTTCAAGGTTAGCCTGGTCTACAGAGTGAGTCCCAGGACAGCCAAGGCAATGTACAGACACCCTGTCTCCAAACAAACAGACAGACCAATCAGTTTCATCAAATATTCCTTCAAAGTATCCCTGATTAGCTAGCTCGCTGTCCACTGCTCCTGCAACCAAGAACTTCATCAGGGATTTCCAAAAGGATCATTCTCAAGGTCGGCCACCGAACTAGCCCATCCTCAAGCCCACCCTCCCGGTGCTTGAACTACTCGGAAAACTTCCAATGCCTTCCACCTGTTCACTCTCATTGCAGGCTTGCTGTGATTACCCCACCCCCTCACCCCCACCCCCCCACCCCCCCACCCCCGCAACGCTTCCACCTCCCACACCCAGTAATGCGCAGCACCCTCCCTGACAGTCATACCTCAAAAATAAAAATTAAAAAAGTGCAGAGTAAACAAGTTCAACCCGGAGAAGTTTTCTCCCAAATCGTCTCCAGGCCTCCACATGGTCCTCTTCTCCACCTCCTCATGCTCTCCCCACAGCATCTCCGCTCCACACAACTGAACACTTGGAGTCTGCTTACTCAGTCTCTTTACCTGCTTGTGCCTGTAAACCTGCACTAAATCTGAGCTTCTGTGAGACCGTCGTTTGCGCGTTCCTCTTTTGCTCACCCCACTGAGAACGTCATAGCACTTGATTTCAATCACAAATCTCTTTAAATTAACATGAAGCTACAGCAAATACGATACATAGAAAATCTTCATGACATTGAGATTAAGCCCAAGATTGACCGTCTGGAGTTCATCTTCCACATGCAGATAAAACCTTGGCTACTACTTGCCCCAAGAACAGCCTGCAAAGTGAATGCTTTACCCCAGCATATTACAAACCAAGTACCAATATTCCAACCATTCTCTAACCATTGCTCCAAACTGGATCAATAAAGATATGGTTGTTCATGCTACTGTCTTTGTCTGGAACAAATTCCATACCCTTCTCTATCTGATAAACACCTATTCTTTTTCAAGTCCAGCTCAAACCCCCTTTCTACACTTTTGATGACCCTCCATAGAAAGATGTAATTGATCTCACATAGTCTCCCTACAAATTAATGCTGTGTCATACTGATCAACCATATGTTGGCTGTTTCCTTATCTACACACAGTGAAATATTTAAGGATAGGAATCATGATTTATGTATCCTTACCAGGCGCCCAACATCTAATAGACAACCTCAAAGCAGGGTGGGTGGATGAGATTGAGTTTCACTCTTCTCGAAAACATACAGTAAAAAGCCAGAAGTATGTCCACCTCAGTCCTCTGGGGCCAGCTTTCTTCCCCCACCTGCTCAGCTCCATGGCTCTCTCTCATTTCCAGGGCTGCCAACTCCCCCACGGCCCAGACACCTAATATCCAAGGCTCAGATGAGGTGCCTTTCCACCCCACCCCACCCCCACTACAGCAGAATCCTTCCTTCTGCCTAGTTCGGCAGAGAGACGGTGGAGACATTTCCCACGGAGCTCTTATTAGAGAGAAAGTCAAGTCAGAAAAACTCATGAGGAGGAAAACAACAGAGTAAACGGGCTTGCAGGATGCTGACTGCTCATCCCTACAGGTCCAGCCTGGCAGCCTCCACGGCACGTCTTTCTCCTTTGATCCCTTTACCGCAACCATCATCTACACCAGACAGTAAACAAGAGCTCCTTCGCGTGCTGAGCCAAGGTGGATTTGTGTTGGTCCCACACTATCCAGGCCTGGTGAGGTCACCAAGACCCTGTGCCAGATCCAAAAATCCCTTCTCCAAACTGCTGATTCGGTTTTCTTCATGGACCCACCTCCTCCCCTGCATCATCTCAGACTCTAAACCATAAAAAACCCTCATTCAAAAGTCACGTAGTCTCCTATCTAGTGCCAAGGATTCTAACCCCGGCTTTGAGGCCCATCTACATAGAAACGCCACCCGTGGCTGTTCAGGGACCTGCACAGAGCTCCAACCCTCCCTTGGATTTCCTTGGGCCAAGTGGAGCCGATGCTCCAGTCCCTGGGCATTAACTTAAGGAAGACATGAATACCAAAAATTCCATCACTGGGGACCCTCTTCTTCCTGACAATATTCTATACTGGCCCTTCTCAGCTAAAAAAAAAATTTAAAGGGGTGGGGGAAGAGAGAGAACAAGTGTTGGTGTGTGGGGGTGTATACAAGATGTGTATAAATACCAAACATCCTTACAAACTCAACCTTCTTTCTTCCTCTGAAAATGTTTACATTTAATTTTTCTTTTGGGGGTCTTTGTGTTTCCTGCATTTGCTTTCTTGTTTGCTTTAATTATTATTTTTTACGTACATGTCTGTGTGCCTATGTGAGTTTATGTGTGCCACATTCATGCAAGTGCCCTCAATTTCCAGAGACTGTCAGGTGGCCTGGAACTAGTTACAGGCAGTTTTGAGCTGCCTGGTATGGGTGCTGGGAACTGAACCTGGGTGCTCTGAAAGAGCAGGAAGCACTCCCAACCCTAACCACCGAGCTATCTGTTCAGCCCATTCTCCCTGTATTTGCTTCATTTAATTTCAAGCATTTACTGAGTCAATCTAAGCATGTGAGGTGCTTGGCAGTGCATACCAGTTAATTTATTGAATAACTTTTTGCTAATTTTCATTATGAAAGCATTCAAACATACAAAGTAGAGAAATAATAGTGCACTAAGGCTAATATTCCATTTCCTAATTTCAAGTTTTTTCACAGTACCACCCATCTCTGCCTCCCACCAAAAACGGGATTTTAAAGCAGTCTCTACTATCACAC
This sequence comes from Peromyscus melanophrys, assembly GCA_902168415.1. Classification (NCBI taxonomy): domain Eukaryota; kingdom Metazoa; phylum Chordata; class Mammalia; order Rodentia; family Cricetidae; genus Peromyscus; species Peromyscus melanophrys. The sequence goes on from CABHPR010119638.1 coordinate 27,525, forward strand.
TATCCTCTATGGATGCTTCAATCCCATCTCAAAAAGACGGCACTTCCGTTGTTTTTTGAGACAGAGTCTCTATTATATAGAACTGGGTGTCCTAGAACTTGCTTTGTAGACGAGGTTCTCGAACTCACAGAGATCCGCCTGCCTCTGCTTCCTGAGCGCTGGGATTAAAGGCGTGCGCCACCACCGCCCGGCTAAGCAACAATTCTTAACCTCAAATGCCCTGTCCATGCTCAAGTCCCTTCCTGCCCCTCCCTCCCTCAGCACTGAGGGTCGGAGCCGGGGCCTCAGGCATGGCAGGCCAGCCTTCGCAGACTAAGCCACAATGCAAGTCCTCCTTTTTTAAAAAAAATATGAACACATTTTTCATAAAGAAAGTGAGGCCCATGTAATCAACACTTTTCTGTATCATAGTCAGTGCACATCAAGTTTCTGATTTTTGCTTTCATGCCTCTTTGCATCCAGATAAAACCTTGGCTAGCACTTTCCCCCAAAACAGCCTTCAACGTGAACTGAAATGTTTTCAAAGGTATGTTGCAAGCCCAGTACCAACATCCCAACCATTCTCTAACCATTACCTCAAATGGACCTCTAAAGTTACGGTGTTCCCTCCACACACCTGGCACACTTTGATTTGCACATGTTGTCCTTTCAATGTTTAGAGAAGGCCCTCATATTTTGTTTTTGTGTCTTTGCAAAACAGGCATCTTCTTTTTTGACTATGTTGAGCAACAAAAAAAAAAAAGATTTGAGACCCAAGGAAGACTTTTGGTGTACTGACCATTCACTGTCCAGAACCACAGTTGGGGGGGAGTACAGGAACTAAGTTCTTAGGGTATCTGGGGCACCCCAGCTACTACGACTATGCAAGCAATGTTGCTACACTGACGATGGCAATAATCAAAACAAAACAATGGGCTTCTTCTACCCTGGGGAGGGAGGACGAGCCTCTCGGCACAATGGAGAATTATCAGGGTGCTGATACAGAACCTGAAACTTCCTAGGAAAAAGTCATTGCTACGGACCTTCAGAGATCCAGCCCTCGATAGGCAACGAGTCACATGACTCAACCCTCCAAGTATTTTTCAGTTGAACTACATGACATGAAAGAAATTAAAATATAAGCCATATCCCCATCACCAGAATTCACCTACATGCTTTCCATATATTTTTTTAAAACAGAATTATAAAGGATCCCTTTCATGAATCCTACATTAAGATACGTTGGGGAATGTTTTTAAATTTTCAACAATGAAATAAAGAGCTGTTTGAAATAATCGTCTAAAGTTATAGAACACAAACCAAACAAGAAACAAAATAGATTCCTTTATACTGACCTTCAAAAATATTGGTCTAAGCTCAGCTGGATCTGCTCTCTTGGTTAAAGCCACCTATAAATAAACATAAAAATGTTTATGTTATTAGAACAAAGCTGAGAAATCAAGCTAGCAGGAGGGAAAATAAACTTTGGGTTAGAAATTAGTAGATTTCATTTTTGTACGTAAAGTACCAAATTGCTCCAGTGTGTAAACTAGTCCCCAGATTTTAATGTGGACTCCATGTGGCTTCTAAAATGATAACATTCTGTATGAGAAACCAGAAAGCCCTTAATATCTAGTGTTCAATGTATAAAAGGGGAAAAAAGTTGAAACAGATTAGTGAACACCTGGCATTTCTAAACCACACCCAAGGGTAACTCATGCCTTCTCACATAGGAATATTTAAATATTAAGTACAACCTGTCTGCCAATCCTGCATAGGAGCACATTTCTTAAAAGTCAGTGAACTTGTAAATCATATTAAGGACCCAAAGGGAACTGCTTCCCACAGCTCCTCCATGAACAGCACGTACACCCACCGACCTAGACAGGCCAAGGAACTTCTCCACCTCTCCCCAGCCTTAATAAATCATAAGTCTCCAAAGGTGTGACTATTATTCTTCACATTCTAGAAACTCAAGAGACCGTGGTTACCTTCCACCAGTAAAATTTGACAGATTAGCTCAGAATAGGTGTTGTGCTTAATTCTCCAGGCCACAAAGTCCAAAAACATCACTGGGAAAAAAGCAAGACAAACTTGAACATGACTGCCCCAGGCCAACACAAAAGAACCCTTATGCAGAACCAAACAGTGGGCTTATTCAGTGTCCCATCACCCAGTCCTGTTGGCAACAGTGGTCATAAGACGCAGTTCTCAGCAAGCAGAGTGTCACCCCATGATACAACCAAGGCGGGGCCCCTGGAACCACCCCAACACTGGAACCATGTCCCTATCCATGAGGAGATTTATGCAAATTGTTCTAAATCCCTTCTGGTGCTTGCAAAGGCTCTTCTGAGATCTTTAGACAATGGCTTTTCTGTCTCTCCATATGGAACTACCAGAGCTCCTTGGCCCAACACTGTCAGGAATAAATTTACTAACAAGTCACTGGAATGGGAGGTAGTCTCTCTGAAAGCAGCTGGATGGTCACCATGCTAACACTGATACTCTTTCCACTTCAGCTCAATACCTGACACTATCAGTGTCTTACACCCAGAATTAGCTGGTTCAATAATAGAGGGAAAATAAGACTGCTAACCAACACAGCCATGATTAATGATGTTGCTGACCACTAACCAACCCTGCCATGATTAATGATGCTGCTGACCTCCAGGTTTTAGAAGAGGAGGCCCTGTTAGTGGAAAGGTGGAACTGGGATGAACACTCCTAGAAAAGGCATCACCAAAGCCCCCTCTACCTCCACTTCCAAAGCAGGGCCATTTCTCCCCCCATGTGAAAAATCCTACACCCACGATGGGCTATTTACTAGGCATGAGAAGGGGGACTGTGCGTAGTATGCTGGCCTAAGCTTCTAGCATTTTTCCCTTTAAAAGGCAAAGAAATTTTCTACACAATGAACTATGCTTGCTCTGTCTGGATGCATGCTTGTACGTCTGCTTAGTTCACTATACTACGCACTTTGTATGAACAATACCGGGCAGTGCTATTCAGAACGCGCCTTGCTGGCCTGAATCCCCATGGCACCATAATTTCCTGATCCCCAAACACAAATCATGCAATGCTCCTAGTCAGAACTGGACCTGTTCGAGAGAAAAAGCACTCTTCACATTGTAACCCATCCAGGGTCTCAGCACAGCAGAACAAAAAGGAAAACAATCCCTCCAGGGGCCAATGCTTCGAAGTCGTGCCCCCAAGAATGTACCCCGTAGTTTACAAAGCACGGCTGGTCCTCACAGAAAGTCCGAAAGTCAGGACACATTATTGTCCCCATTTTCCAAATGGGGAAATCAAGGTCAGAAAAAAGTTGTGTACTGCCTTTCCCTGAGTCAGATGAAGAGCCATTTCCCCCCTTGTGTTTGTGTTTTCTCAGTCTCAAGTCTCCCATCCTCCACATTACAAGCAGCTTCACTGTAACCCAGCTTACAGGAAATATACAGCACAAGGATGAAGATCAGCACTCTAAATGCAGTCTGCCTAGCAAGGCTAGGTCCTCACGTGGTGGTACATACCTCTAAACCCCCAACTTCACTTCAAAGACTCTGCCAGAAGGATCTGGAGCTTGAGACTAAGCCAGGTTACGTAGTATGACGCTTTGTCAGATAAACCAACCAGTAGTTGTAGGATATGTCTACACTGTGTGAAGTTGTTGCTGTGACTGATGTAATAAAAAGCTGAACTGTCAATAGCTAGGTGGGAGGTATAAGCAGGACTTTCGGGCAGAGAGAAGACTCTGGTAGGAAGAAAGGTAGAGTCACCAGCCAGACACAGAGGCAGTAGGACATGCAGGAGGAGAGGTAACAAACAGCCATGAGCCATGTAGCAGGGCATAGATTAATAGAAATGGGTTAATTTAACTTATAAAAACCAGTTAGAAACAAGCCTAAGCTATAGGCCAAGCTTTTATAATTCATAAGAAATCTCCGTGTCATTATTTGGGAGCTGGCTGGCGGGACAGAGAAAGACAGTGAAAAAGAAGAAGTTAGTGTCAGACTGGCCTTCCACAGAGTGCAGGCCTGCCTTCTTAACTCACTGACTGGCCTGGATTCTCTGACTGGTCTCATTTCCTCATCTATCCATAAAAAGTGGTGGATAATTGCAAGGAAAGTGCTAAGTACCAACAAGGCCCTAAGTTTAAAGCACTCAATAAATGCCATCTATCATCACTTTTGTATTACTTATCCAAAAGCATTTATATTCTACCATGATCACGTGTCTAAGTAACGAGTAACCTACTTCATAATTTAGAAGGGAGAAGTAGGAGAGAAAAAGGGAAGTCAGGGTTCTTGAAGACACTCACCAAAGTCCCAACCAAATGTCAATTATCGCCTCTGTTCTCCTAGCCTACAAAAAGCTACTCTTGAAAAGAGACCCAAAGCCACAGGTGTGGTAAGTGGTGAACGATCTCACGCAGGAATTTGCCTGAGACTGAGACCCATTGATATCTGTATCATTCTTAAGCATAAAGAACCATGGAGCCAGGAGATCGTTTCTTCAAACTTAGCACCAGCCTCCTGGCCTCATGTGTACTCACCCCATCTACTGCCCACTCAGCAAACACTCGGTGGCTATTTGGAATTTCCATTTTGGCTTCTACTCACACCCCATGTCATCCACTGCAAAGCAGGAGCAATCCCACTGACAACCACATAAAGTCGCACTGAGACCTACAATGACCTGAAGGTGCACTGAGATAGAGTCTCCCTGGTGACAAATCCAATACCCAAGAAGATATGTGCTGGGAAAAGTCAGCCAGAGAAATGGAGCTGTCTTCTTTTTTAAGTCAACACAGGACAGCTGATCAGTATGCATGCTTTAATTATAATCGAAAAGCCTGGAGGTTTTAAACCTAACTTTTTCTTGGGCTTCAGAAGACTTGTCAAACTTAAGATAGTTTCCAGATGGCTCACCTATGTACATACACACATTTGGGTGTGTGCCTCTTACATAATAACATGTAAATGTAAATATGTACAAGTAAAGTACGATTCATTTAATTACTTGATGTCATCATTACTTATCATTATCTTATTCTTTATCGTCTGTACTGAAAGACTGAAGTGTAATGCAGTCTAACATTACAACGAAAATTGTGCTATGTTTTACATAAATGATGTAATTCGTTTCCAAATCTAAGAAAGGAGTTCTTTGCAAGTGACTATGAAATATCATTTGATATTTAAATCAGCACAATAGAGAATTTTGTACTCAGTCAGATCACATGTTACAACAGTTCCAAACTTAAGAGAAAAAGAAGCAATGGGCTACATGGCTGTTGCTCCCATACACTGGGAAAGGTCTACTAGGATTAACTTAGAATGGAAATTTCAAGTCCATGCTTTGAGATGGTAAAATTCGAGAGTCATGAAATATACAATATACTTTAACAAGATAAACACTAGTTATACCCATGTGACTAGCTCACCAATAGCATTCGTAAAACATACACAAACTAGGTTAAAAAATTTTAAGGAAATAGTAATATAATAACACAATGTTAGGAACCAGCTTTTTCATAAAGGGAACGAAAATTTAACAGGAAGAACCAGAAAGGTGTCATTCAGAACAAATAAACTCTCTCATTCTAACAGGCATCAGAGTTGCCAACGGCAGGGGGAAGATTCCTACGCACACGAGTATTTTTTTAAGTCAGCTTGCTTACCCTGGAATCAAGCCACAGTACCAGGCTCATTACTTTCACAAGTTGCAGAGGCACATAGTTGTGCTCTCAAAATAGTTGGTAGGTGTGACAGATGGCAGTAGGGACAAATAAAAAAAAATCCAACATAGCTGGGTATGGTAATCCCAGCCTTGGGAGGCAGAGTCGGGAGATGAGGGGGAGTTCAAGACCCTCTTCATCACCGAGCAAGTTTGCCTGAGACCACCTTGAGATGGAGGAGAGCCTGTGTTAGGAGGCAGAGGAAGAAAAAGCAGGGAGATAAAATTGGGTCACTCATCTCAGGAGGCTCTGAAGATGTGAGACCTGCTTGGACCTCCCTGGGGGCTTCCTCAGATCCCCAGCCTCTGCAAAGACCTTAAGGGGCTCCTCAACTGATAACTATGAGTCTCGATGAGTGAGACATCAGATCTATACTGGTGGCTCCCTTCAGATCAGCGGTTCTTGAAGTACTGAGCCTGGGCACTTGCACTCACATGTACATACCCATATGCAGATGCACACACATACACATAACTAAAGTATTTTTGAAAAAAAATGAAAGGAGCATTCAAGAGCAAAAAGAACTTTTTAGGCCCCTGAATTCAGAATCTCAGGAATGCATATACTATTGTTTGAATACAAAATTTCTCCCACAAGCTGCATGTTTGAAGATTTGGTCCCATTTAGTGGTGGAGCTATTTGGGGGTGAGGGGTGTCTAGTTGGAGGAAGTGTCAAGGGGAGCAGAAGCTTATTGCCTGGACCTTCTTCCTACCAGGTGTTTGATTCCTGACAAGCCCCCACCTCGACAGCCAAGAGCACCCCCCCAACACCATACCTTCCCCACGATGGGCTAGATTCCTTTGAACCCTGAGTTAAGGTAATTCCTCCCTCCCTTAAGCTGCTTTAGCTAGGTATTTAATGACAGTGATGAGAAAAATAACAAATCTAAAATATCTTTAAAACTATAAACTGGATGGTAGTGGCAGCAGCACATGCCTTTAATCCAGCACTCAGGAGGCAAAGGCAGGGATCTCTATGAGTTCAAGGCCAGCCTGGTCTACAGAGAGAGAGTTCCAGGACAGCCAAGACTACACAGAGAAACGCTGTCTCAAAAAAATCAAAAAGAAAAAAGAAAAGAAAAACTATAAAAATAACAAAAATAGCATATTTTAAAAACTATCCAGAAAATAACAATGGCTGGATGCGCAGAGCCACTGGCTTGATGCCAGCCTCAACCTCCCCACACAGTACAGCTCTCCTTCAACAGTATCTCGCAACTCACTTCCCCAACATGAGAAATCTCTGAGAGTCAAAACAATCACAGGACTGCTTATCCAAAAGATTACCTGAAATGATTATTTATCTTTAATAGGTAAAAACCAGAAAAGGTAACTCATCAAAAGCAGGCCATCATGTGTACATGTGAAAGCCAGCATGGGGTAACAAGAAAGGAAACAGGAAAACCAGTGTAAGAGGACCTAAACCCTAGTGGAAAGTGCTCTTGGTATCACCTAGGAACTCAACAGCTGCAGCCCACATTCTTTCTCCATCTTCCTGTATTGCCAACTACATAGCGAACATTACATTTCTCAGAATCCTTTGCAGCTATATGGCCCAGGGCCTGTCAATCAGAAGAACTGTGGAGGGATTTGCAAGGAAAAGACTAGGAGGCTCAGGCCACCACACTCTTACTGCTTCTGCTAGCAGACACCTCTGTTCAAAGTGACTGGTTTTCCTGTGACACTGTCCTGGCCTCCCACATCGTTCATAGCATGTCCTCCAAAACACCCCTCACTTGGCAGGAGACAACCTGACTGCATAGGAGGCCACTGCTCCCTTGGTGGCCTGCTCTGCTGTGAGGCTCTGGAAGTCATTCCTAAGAGCTCAACCTCAAGTCTGTTTCTTCACCTACCCAACAAATTCTATAAGCCATTTAATAGCCTGTAATAAATCTCCCTCTGCTGAAACCAGCCAGAGAGGATTCTGTTCCCCGCAAGTCAACCTTGACTGATACAATCAGTTATTGCAAAAGAAAGTTTGGAATTCCCTAAAACCACAGTTACCATTGCCTTGAGGGAAGAAAGAGGGTGTCTCATCAAATTTACAAAAATCATTTCTTACTGAAGTCACCGAATCACTCGCTTGAGCCTTATGTTACATTTCCTTAGGTTCTCATAAGTGAAGAGCTGTAATTATACAAGAAGTGACTGAGGTATAAATCGGTATACAGACAAAATGCCGAGTTAAGCATTCTCCCAACCACAACATTTCTGGGCAATCAACTCTCAAAGGTTCCTATCACTCAACAATTCACTCCCAAAACACCCTAGGGCCCACAGAGTAATTAACAGGCAGGTCACTTCAGAGTGCTGCAGATGTTCATCAGAACAGCTCCGTAACTTGTGACTGTGCTGTGGCAGACAAACATTAACCAACTCTAGACCACCGAGATTAAAAATCTGGTATTAAGACACCAAGTGTAACGGGTAAGCGCACTCGATGGTGGTGTTTCAGCTGTGGGTCTGTTACACCAAAAAGGCTTTAAACACACTTTCAACTCTCCCATCGTCATTAAGCTGAAATTTGCATTCCAGTAAATGTTCCCTGGAGGAAAAACTGACAAGGGACACTCCGAATATTTTCTAAAACACACACCTTTCTATTTACATGTCCCTGCCTTATAGAGATGAGGAGCTGCTATTATTGCCTGGAGTCCACAGCAGAAGTCAGGGAGAAAACCTGGAGACCCAGCCAGGCCTAATGACCTCGGGCCAGTCAGTTAACATCTCTGCCTTTGAAATCCGCGCTTAGGAAGTGAGCAAATGATAAGAAACCCTACCTTCTCCCTTTCATATGCCTGCCTAACAGCCAATTAGAATGAAGAAAATGTGTCCTCAAAATCTTCAGCTGTTAATGCTGGCAAGGATTAGTATCAGCTGCTGCCAAACAAAACAAGCTGATAACAAGACTTCAAGACACCTCCGCTCCCAGATACAAATGGAAGGTAACAGGGCCCAATGCCCTGAACTCAGACCTAGATAACAAAAGATGATATGCTAAAGCGAAAAACAGTTTACATAAAATGCTTTTGGAGGGCTGGGAGCACAGTTCCTTCCGGTAGACTGCGTGACTATCGTACACAAAAGCCTGGGGTCTGCTCCCAGCACTGCACAATCCAGGCATTGTGGCTCACACATATAACCTTAGCACTGGGAAGAGGGACAAGGACCAGAAGTTCAAGGTCACCTTCAGCTACACTGTGAGTTCAAGGCTAACATGGGTTACAATGAGCCTGTCATAAATAAATAAATAAATAAATAAATAAATAAATAAA